>OU696666.1:21417668-21585190 GCA_916049575.1 Ancistrocerus nigricornis
AGCGATGGTCAACGCTTGCAACGCGCTGCAATGGCAAGATAGCAACACAGATTTCTACCAGTACGTGCCGATGGCACCACAACAATATTATGTGCAACCAACATACGTAACGACGATTCCGGTACCAACCAACCCGAGAGAAAGTCATAACGAAGTAGATGCCGAAGGAGGCAGCGATATGTATTCTCACGAAGTACAGCGATTCGCTACGCGAGAAGCGTATTCACCAGATATGGAAACAATCGAAGAAGCACTCTCCAATGAAGAAGCATGGGAGGATGAACAACTTATGTGCGACGAGGAAGTCTACCCTTCCGACACGCCACCATCGACAAACGAGACCACACCTAATACGTTCGAGGAGGACCTCGAACCTTGTCAACAGGGGGGGTGTGACGTCCCTACCTCTAGTGACGTCCCTACCTCTACAGCCGCCTGGTCATGCCCTTGCGGATATTTTAAACTCAACAAGACACCTGAAGACGCATGGTCAATCACAGCAGAGTGTCTCGACATCGAAGAGGAACGGGAGGAGCATCGCGTAATATACGATGACCTATTGACGCGCACCTCCGAGTTGGAAATAAGACGTAATGACGCTGGACCATCCCAGTACCGTGCCACTACAGAAGGAGGCCAACAGGAGTACGGCATAAGAAGACACACGAGCTTACCTGTGGACATCGGTGAACCTCTGGAACGCCCCATTCCGCCTGCACCGGGAGTAATAACCCTCGCAGAGGCCAAGGCACTGATCGTCGCCGAACGCAGAGTCCTCTCCATGACAGCAATGGACCGTGACGTCACGGCGAATCGACACGAAGGTCCATCTTCATCTACCGGAACAAAAGTCTCACCGAAGAGAAAGAGAGATGACGAGGAGCATATATACGATGAACCGGTCCTGAGACGACCTACCCCGTATTATGTAGCTGACATCCTGCGTTCAAACCGACCTCCGATAGCGAGGATCCACGAACCTTTTGGACCACCGCAGCCATCCCGCTGCCAGGTATTGGAAGTACCCGAAAGCAGCCCGGAGCCAGGGTGCTGGCCATTTTGTAGCAGCTCGACGGAGGACGACGCTCCCAAGAAAGCATACAACCTACGCACACGTAAAGACACGTAAAAAGTGTTAGTGCGTTCAATGGCGGTGGTGTTTTAATGGCGTCAGTGATTTCACCTTTTCTATTATTATTTACACATCCGAATAAGACTTTATTAAGTTAGTTATATATATATATATATCATATATAACCTGTAGTAAACGTATCTTTCCTAATTCTTTATGATAACTAGGATAATTATAAATTGAATACGTGCATAATACGTAAACTAACCTTTTTATATATATTTGCATTAAAATAATATTTAAAACATAGTAACATATGAGATACAACCAGTAACCTCTAGAAAACGCGTGCACCTATTCAACATGTAACCTTACCACGTGTAAATATTTGCACTCTTTTTGTAACCGTCGAACCGCACCCTTAGAGCGCATAACTAGAAAAATATAAACTAAACCTAGTCACGCTCTCTAAGAGGAAGTCGTAAAAATAAGGAACTCCTATGTAACTCGATCTAAGCCATAATGTAGACTTACCGAAACCTCCTAAACGAGAAGTCGTAAAGATAAGCAATCTTATAATAGGCGACAACCGAACCTTTCTAAAAAGGAAGTCGTAAAGTTTACACACCCTCTTTTCCAAAGAGGACCCTTTTTGTAAAACCACACTGATAAGAACGGATACATAAACTTCCAAACAGCTGCAGACCGCGCACGCTCTGTAACGCTCGCTTATCTTATTAGAACAGGAAACATTAATCTCTGTATACAACAGCTGCCGATGACTCAGCTTAGGTTTTCCCATGTATTGTAAGCCCTCGCTGGGTATATAAACCGGAGCTCTCGGAGCTCCATAGCTTTAGTCTTACGGAATCAGTGAACGTGTTAACTTCGTTGCGGCCAGTCGATCAGTCGAGGTCAGAGTGAAACTAGTCAACCACATATTTACGTTTTAATACCATTGTAATCTGCGAACTTCGCAACTACGAAGAAGGTAACTCATCTTTATTATAATTGTCAAGCTGAATAAATACTTATAACTATTCGGGTGTACTGAAAACCCCTGAAGTCCTTACGTTTACAAATCGCGTGTTTTTGGACTAAGCTTTCTTAGCAAAGGTGAAGTATACGTCTTCAAATTTACTATTCGTGGAATTAGAAGAAAATATCACGCTTGACAGAGAAATACCCTTCAAGAACAAGGATAGGGCATAACTTGGAACTCTCCTATAATAAAAAGAGTCACTTAGGTGCAGCGGCACCGTACTCCAGGCGCTAGCATCCCCATACTTATCATTTCTTCCTATCCGAACGTACGCAATTGGTCGGACATCTTGACGAAGGACTGGTCGAAGAAACCAAGCGGTATCCTCCCATCGTCCTTAGCTCTCGAGTCGCACCAGGGTCGTAACAAAACCCTCAAAATTACGTCAGTTTTAGCGTATCTCTAGCCGTTCTCGAGATATTTGTAAATTTTTTAATTCACCGCCGACCGAAACCATCGAATTCTACAACCATGCTTGCATAAATGACACGCACATTAAAAAACCTACTGGTTATAGTCTTTCCACCGCTAAATATCGCCATGCGGCCATATCAAATGCGTGGCCATATTATCCTTCCGAACCTTGGAAGTAAAATTGATTCTTTAAATTTTTTTACGTTTAGCTACAGGGTCCGGTCAATGTCAAATGTACTCAATGGGTTTCGGTCATCGCCTCTTTATGAAACCCTCAAAATTTCGTCAGATTTGCGTATCTCTAGCCGTTCTCGAGATATCTGCAATTTTTTAATTCCGCGCCGACCGAAACCATCGAATTCTACAACCATGCCTGCATTGGTGAACCGCACATTAAAGGATCTACTGGTTATAGGCTTTATACCCATAAATATCGCCATGCGGCCATATCAAATGCGTGGCCATATTATCCTTCCGAACCTTGGAAGTAAAATTGATTCTTTAAATTTTTTTACGTTTAACTACAGGTTCCGGTCAATGACAGATGCACTTAATGGGTTTTGGTCGTCCCCCCTTTATGAAACCTCCAAAATTTCGTCAGTTTTAGCGTATCTCTAGCCGTTCTCGAGATATCTGCAATTTTTTGAATTCCCCGCCGACCAAAATCAAACTAATTCTACAACCATGCTTGCATTTGTGACACGCACATTAAAGGACCTACTGGTTATAGGCTTAAAACCCATAAATATCGCCATGCGGCCATATCAAATGCGTGGCCATATTATCCTTCCGAACCTAGGAAGTAAAGTTGACTTTTTAAATTTTTTTACGTTTAACTACAGGGTCCTGTTAATGACAAATGCATTCAATGGGTTTTGTTCATCCCTTCTTTATGAAACCCTCAAAATTACGTCAGTTTTAGCGTATCTCTAACCGTTCTCGAGATATTTGTAAATTTTTTAATTCACTGCCGACCGAAACCATCGAATTCTACAACCATGCTTGCATAAATGACACGCACATTAAAAAACCTACTGGTTATAGTCTTTCCACCGCTAAATATCGCCATGCGGCCATATCAAATGCGTGGCCATATTATCCTTCCGAACCTTGGAAGTAAAATTGATTTTTTAAATTTTTTTACGTTTAGCTACAGGGTCCGGTCAATGTCAAATGCACTCAATTGGTTTCGGCCATCGCCTCTTTATGAAACCCTAAAAATTTCGTCAGTTTTAGCGTATCTCTAGCCGTTCTCGAGATATTTGTAAATTTTTTAATTCACCCTAACCGAAATCAAACTAATTCTACAACCATGCTTGTATTAGTGACACGTACATTCAAAAACCTACTGGTTATAGGCTTTCCACCGCTAAATGTCGCCATGCGGCCATATGAAATGCGTGGCTCTATTATCCTTCCGAACCTTGGAAGTAAAATTGACTTTGTAAATTTTTTTTACGTTTAGCTACAGGGTCCGGTCAACGACAGATGCACTCAATGGGTTTCGGTCGTCCCCCCTTTATCAACCCCCAAAATTTCGTCAGTTTTTGCGTATCTCTAGCCGTTCTCGAGATATTTGTAAATTTTTTAATTCACCCCAAACGAAATCAAACTAATTCTACAACCACGATTGCATTGGTGACACGCACATTAAAGGTCCTACTGGTTATAGGCTTTAAACCCATAAATATCGCCTTGCGGCCATATCAAATGCGTGGCCATATTATCCTTCCGAACCTTGGAAGTAAAATTGACTTTTTAAATTTTTTCTACGTTTAGCTACAGGGTCCGGTCAATGATAAATGCATTCAATGGGTTTTGTTCATCCCTTCTTTATGAAACTGTGACGTCCCTACCTCTAGTGACGTCCCTACCTCTACAGCCGCCTGGTCATGCCCTTGCGGATATTTTAAACTCAACAAGACACCTGAAGACGCATGGTCAATCACAGCAGAGTGTCTCGACATCGAAGAAGAACGGGAGGAGCATCGCGTAATATACGATGATCTATTGATGCGCACCTCCGAGTTAGAAATAAGACGTAATGACGCTGGACCATCCCAGTACCGTGCCACTACGGAAGGAGGCCAACAGGGGTACGGCATAAGAAGACACACGAGCTTACCTGTGGACATCGGTGAACCTCTGGAACGCCCCATTCCGCCTGCACCGGGAGTAATAACCCTCGCAGAGGCCAAGGCACTGATCGTCGCCGAACGCAGAGTCCTCTCCATGACAGCAATGGACCGTGACGTCACGGCGAATCGACACGAAGGTCCATCTTCATCTACCGGAACAAAAGTCTCACCGAAGAGAAAGAGAGATGACGAGGAGCATATATACGATGAACCGGTCCTGAGACGACCTACCCCGTATTATGTAGCTGACATCCTGCGTTCAAACCGACCTCCGATAGCGAGGATCCACGAACCTTTTGGACCACCGCAGCCATCCCGCTGCCAGGTATTGGAAGTACCCGAAAGCAGCCCGGAGCCAGGGTGCTGGCCATTTTGCAGCAGCTCGACGGAGGACGACGCTCCCAAGAAAGCATACAACCTACGCACACGTAAAGACACGTAAAAAGTGTTAGTGCGTTCAATGGCGGTGGCGTTTTAATGGCGTCAGTGATTTCACCTTTTCTATTATTATTTACACATCCGAATAAGACTTTATTAAGTTAGTTATATATATATATATATCATATATAACCTGTAGTAAACGTATCTTTCCTAATTCTTTATGATAACTAGGATAATTATAAATTGAATACGTGCATAATACGTAAACTAACCTTTTTATATATATTTGCATTAAAATAATATTTAAAACATAGTAACATATGAGATACAACCAGTAACCTCTAGAAAACGCGTGCACCTATTCAACATGTAACCTTACCACGTGTAAATATTTGCACTCTTTTTGTAACCGTCGAACCGCACCCTTAGAGCGCATAACTAGAAAAATATAAACTAAACCTAGTCACGCTCTCTAAGAGGAAGTCGTAAAAATAAGGAACTCCTATGTAACTCGATCTAAGCCATAATGTAGACTTACCGAAACCTCCTAAACGAGAAGTCGTAAAGATAAGCAATCTTATAATAGGCGACAACCGAACCTTTCTAAAAAGGAAGTCGTAAAGTTTACACACCCTCTTTTCCAAAGAGGACCCTTTTTGTAAAACCACACTGATAAGAACGGATACATAAACTTCCAAACAGCTGCAGACCGCGCACGCTCTGTAACGCTCGCTTATCTTATTAGAACAGGAAACATTAATCTCTGTATACAACAGCTGCCGATGACTCAGCTTAGGTTTTCCCATGTATTGTAAGCCCTCGCAGGGTATATAAACCGGAGCTCTCGGAGCTCCATAGCTTTAGTCTTACGGAATCAGTGAACGTGTTAACTTCGTTGCGGCCAGTCGATCAGTCGAGGTCAGAGTGAAACTAGTCAACCACATATTTACGTTTTAATACCATTGTAATCTGCGAACTTCGCAACTACGAAGAAGGTAACTCATCTTTATTATAATTGTCAAGCTGAATAAATACTTATAACTATTCGGGTGTACTGAAAACCCCTGAAGTCCTTACGTTTACAAATCGCGTGTTTTTGGACTAAGCTTTCTTAGCAAAGGTGAAGTATACGTCTTCAAATTTACTATTCGTGGAATTAGAAGAAAATATCACGCTTGACAGAGAAATACCCTTCAAGAACAAGGATAGGGCATAACTTGGAACTCTCCTATAATAAAAAGAGTCACTTAGGTGCAGCGGCACCGTACTCCAGGCGCTAGCATCCCCATACTTATCATTTCTTCCTATCCGAACGTACGCAATTGGTCGGACATCTTGACGAAGGACTGGTCGAAGAAACCAAGCGGTATCCTCCCATCGTCCTTAGCTCTCGAGTCGCACCAGGGTCGTAACAAAACCCTCAAAATTACGTCAGTTTTAGCGTATCTCTAGCCGTTCTCGAGATATTTGTAAATTTTTTAATTCACCGCCGACCGAAACCATCGAATTCTACAACCATGCTTGCATAAATGACACGCACATTAAAAAACCTACTGGTTATAGTCTTTCCACCGCTAAATATCGCCATGCGGCCATATCAAATGCGTGGCCATATTATCCTTCCGAACCTTGGAAGTAAAATTGATTCTTTAAATTTTTTTACGTTTAGCTACAGGGTCCGGTCAATGTCAAATGTACTCAATGGGTTTCGGTCATCGCCTCTTTATGAAACCCTCAAAATTTCGTCAGATTTGCGTATCTCTAGCCGTTCTCGAGATATCTGCAATTTTTTAATTCCGCGCCGACCGAAACCATCGAATTCTACAACCACGCTTGCATTGGTGAACCGCACATTAAAGGATCTACTGGTTATAGGCTTTATACCCATAAATATCGCCATGCGGCCATATCAAATGCGTGGCCATATTATCCTTCCGAACCTTGGAAGTAAAATTGATTCTTTAAATTTTTTTACGTTTAACTACAGGTTCCGGTCAATGACAGATGCACTTAATGGGTTTTGGTCGTCCCCCCTTTATGAAACCTCCAAAATTTCGTCAGTTTTAGCGTATCTCTAGCCGTTCTCGAGATATCTGCAATTTTTTGAATTCCCCGCCGACCAAAATCAAACTAATTCTACAACCATGCTTGCATTTGTGACACGCACATTAAAGGACCTACTGGTTATAGGCTTTATACCCATAAATATCGCCATGCGGCCATATCAAATGCGTGGCCATATTATCCTTCCGAACCTAGGAAGTAAAGTTGACTTTTTAAATTTTTTTACGTTTAACTACAGGGTCCTGTTAATGACAAATGCATTCAATGGGTTTTGTTCATCCCTTCTTTATGAAACCCTCAAAATTACGTCAGTTTTAGCGTATCTCTAACCGTTCTCGAGATATTTGTAAATTTTTTAATTCACTGCCGACCGAAACCATCGAATTCTACAACCATGCTTGCATAAATGACACGCACATTAAAAAACCTACTGGTTATAGTCTTTCCACCGCTAAATATCGCCATGCGGCCATATCAAATGCGTGGCCATATTATCCTTCCGAACCTTGGAAGTAAAATTGATTTTTTAAATTTTTTTACGTTTAGCTACAGGGTCCGGTCAATGTCAAATGCACTCAATTGGTTTCGGCCATCGCCTCTTTATGAAACCCTAAAAATTTCGTCAGTTTTAGCGTATCTCTAGCCGTTCTCGAGATATTTGTAAATTTTTTAATTCACCCTAACCGAAATCAAACTAATTCTACAACCATGCTTGTATTAGTGACACGTACATTCAAAAACCTACTGGTTATAGGCTTTCCACCGCTAAATGTCGCCATGCGGCCATATGAAATGCGTGGCTCTATTATCCTTCCGAACCTTGGAAGTAAAATTGACTTTGTAAATTTTTTTTACGTTTAGCTACAGGGTCCGGTCAATGACAGATGCACTCAATGGGTTTTGGTCGTCCCCCCTTTATCAACCCCCAAAATTTCGTCAGTTTTAGCGTATCTCTAGCCGTTCTCGAGATATTTGTAAATTTTTTAATTCACCCCAAACGAAATCAAACTAATTCTACAACCACGATTGCATTGGTGACACGCACATTAAAGGTCCTACTGGTTATAGGCTTTAAACCCATAAATATCGCCATGCGGCCATATCAAATGCGTGGCCATATTATCCTTCCGAACCTTGGAAGTAAAATTGACTTTTTAAATTTTTTCTACGTTTAGCTACAGGGTCCGGTCAATGATAAATGCATTCAATGGGTTTTGTTCATCCCTTCTTTATGAAACTGTGACGTCCCTACCTCTAGTGACGTCCCTACCTCTACAGCCGCCTGGTCATGCCCTTGCGGATATTTTAAACTCAACAAGACACCTGAAGACGCATGGTCAATCACAGCAGAGTGTCTCGACATCGAAGAAGAACGGGAGGAGCATCGCGTAATATACGATGATCTATTGATGCGCACCTCCGAGTTAGAAATAAGACGTAATGACGCTGGACCATCCCAGTACCGTGCCACTACGGAAGGAGGCCAACAGGGGTACGGCATAAGAAGACACACGAGCTTACCTGTGGACATCGGTGAACCTCTGGAACGCCCCATTCCGCCTGCACCGGGAGTAATAACCCTCGCAGAGGCCAAGGCACTGATCGTCGCCGAACGCAGAGTCCTCTCCATGACAGCAATGGACCGTGACGTCACGGCGAATCGACACGAAGGTCCATCTTCATCTACCGGAACAAAAGTCTCACCGAAGAGAAAGAGAGATGACGAGGAGCATATATACGATGAACCGGTCCTGAGACGACCTACCCCGTATTATGTAGCTGACATCCTGCGTTCAAACCGACCTCCGATAGCGAGGATCCACGAACCTTTTGGACCACCGCAGCCATCCCGCTGCCAGGTATTGGAAGTACCCGAAAGCAGCCCGGAGCCAGGGTGCTGGCCATTTTGCAGCAGCTCGACGGAGGACGACGCTCCCAAGAAAGCATACAACCTACGCACACGTAAAGACACGTAAAAAGTGTTAGTGCGTTCAATGGCGGTGGCGTTTTAATGGCGTCAGTGATTTCACCTTTTCTATTATTATTTACACATCCGAATAAGACTTTATTAAGTTAGTTATATATATATATATATCATATATAACCTGTAGTAAACGTATCTTTCCTAATTCTTTATGATAACTAGGATAATTATAAATTGAATACGTGCATAATACGTAAACTAACCTTTTTATATATATTTGCATTAAAATAATATTTAAAACATAGTAACATATGAGATACAACCAGTAACCTCTAGAAAACGCGTGCACCTATTCAACATGTAACCTTACCACGTGTAAATATTTGCACTCTTTTTGTAACCGTCGAACCGCACCCTTAGAGCGCATAACTAGAAAAATATAAACTAAACCTAGTCACGCTCTCTAAGAGGAAGTCGTAAAAATAAGGAACTCCTATGTAACTCGATCTAAGCCATAATGTAGACTTACCGAAACCTCCTAAACGAGAAGTCGTAAAGATAAGCAATCTTATAATAGGCGACAACCGAACCTTTCTAAAAAGGAAGTCGTAAAGTTTACACACCCTCTTTTCCAAAGAGGACCCTTTTTGTAAAACCACACTGATAAGAACGGATACATAAACTTCCAAACAGCTGCAGACCGCGCACGCTCTGTAACGCTCGCTTATCTTATTAGAACAGGAAACATTAATCTCTGTATACAACAGCTGCCGATGACTCAGCTTAGGTTTTCCCATGTATTGTAAGCCCTCGCAGGGTATATAAACCGGAGCTCTCGGAGCTCCATAGCTTTAGTCTTACGGAATCAGTGAACGTGTTAACTTCGTTGCGGCCAGTCGATCAGTCGAGGTCAGAGTGAAACTAGTCAACCACATATTTACGTTTTAATACCATTGTAATCTGCGAACTTCGCAACTACGAAGAAGGTAACTCATCTTTATTATAATTGTCAAGCTGAATAAATACTTATAACTATTCGGGTGTACTGAAAACCCCTGAAGTCCTTACGTTTACAAATCGCGTGTTTTTGGACTAAGCTTTCTTAGCAAAGGTGAAGTATACGTCTTCAAATTTACTATTCGTGGAATTAGAAGAAAATATCACGCTTGACAGAGAAATACCCTTCAAGAACAAGGATAGGGCATAACTTGGAACTCTCCTATAATAAAAAGAGTCACTTAGGTGCAGCGGCACCGTACTCCAGGCGCTAGCATCCCCATACTTATCATTTCTTCCTATCCGAACGTACGCAATTGGTCGGACATCTTGACGAAGGACTGGTCGAAGAAACCAAGCGGTATCCTCCCATCGTCCTTAGCTCTCGAGTCGCACCAGGGTCGTAACAAAACCCTCAAAATTACGTCAGTTTTAGCGTATCTCTAACCGTTCTCGAGATATTTGTAAATTTTGTAATTCACCGCCGACCGAAACCATCGAATTCTACAACCATGCTTGCATAAATGACACGCACATTAAAAAACCTACTGGTTATAGTCTTTCCACCGCTAAATATCGCCATGCGGCCATATCAAATGCGTGGCCATATTATCCTTCCGAACCTTGGAAGTAAAATTGATTCTTTAAATTTTTTTACGTTTAGCTACAGGGTCCGGTCAATGTCAAATGTACTCAATGGGTTTCGGTCATCGCCTCTTTATGAAACCCTCAAAATTTCGTCAGATTTGCGTATCTCTAGCCGTTCTCGAGATATCTGCAATTTTTTAATTCCGCGCCGACCGAAACCATCGAATTCTACAACCACGCTTGCATTGGTGAACCGCACATTAAAGGATCTACTGGTTATAGGCTTTATACCCATAAATATCGCCATGCGGCCATATCAAATGCGTGGCCATATTATCCTTCCGAACCTTGGAAGTAAAATTGATTCTTTAAATTTTTTTACGTTTAACTACAGGTTCCGGTCAATGACAGATGCACTTAATGGGTTTTGGTCGTCCCCCCTTTATGAAACCTCCAAAATTTCGTCAGTTTTAGCGTATCTCTAGCCGTTCTCGAGATATCTGCAATTTTTTGAATTCCCCGCCGACCAAAATCAAACTAATTCTACAACCATGCTTGCATTGGTGACACGCACATTAAAGGACCTACTGGTTATAGGCTTAAAACCCATAAATATCGCCATGCGGCCATATCAAATGCGTGGCCATATTATCCTTCCGAACCTAGGAAGTAAAGTTGACTTTTTAAATTTTTTTACGTTTAACTACAGGGTCCTGTTAATGACAAATGCATTCAATGGGTTTTGTTCATCCCTTCTTTATGAAACCCTCAAAATTACGTCAGTTTTAGCGTATCTCTAACCGTTCTCGAGGTATTTGTAAATTTTTTAATTCACTGCCGACCGAAACCATCGAATTCTACAACCATGCTTGCATAAATGACACGCACATTAAAAAACCTACTGGTTATAGTCTTTCCACCGCTAAATATCGCCATGCGGCCATATCAAATGCGTGGCCATATTATCCTTCCGAACCTTGGAAGTAAAATTGATTTTTTAAATTTTTTTACGTTTAGCTACAGGGTCCGGTCAATGTCAAATGCACTCAATGGGTTTCGGCCATCGCCTCTTTATGAAACCCTAAAAATTTCGTCAGTTTTAGCGTATCTCTAGCCGTTCTCGAGATATTTGTAAATTTTTTAATTCACCCTAACCGAAATCAAACTAATTCTACAACCATGCTTGTATTAGTGACACGTACATTCAAAAACCTACTGGTTATAGGCTTTCCACCGCTAAATGTCGCCATGCGGCCATATGAAATGCGTGGCTCTATTATCCTTCCGAACCTTGGAAGTAAAATTGACTTTGTAAATTTTTTTTACGTTTAGCTACAGGGTCCGGTCAATGACAGATGCACTCAATGGGTTTTGGTCGTCCCCCCTTTATCAACCCCCAAAATTTCGTCAGTTTTAGCGTATCTCTAGCCGTTCTCGAGATATTTGTAAATTTTTTAATTCACCCCAAACGAAATCAAACTAATTCTACAACCATGCCTGCATTGGTGACACGCACATTAAAGGTCCTACTGGTTATAGGCTTTAAACCCATAAATATCGCCATGCGGCCATATCAAATGCGTGGCCATATTTTCCTTCCGAACCTTGGAAGTAAAATTGACTTTTTAAATTTTTTCTACGTTTAGCTACAGGGTCCGGTCAATGATAAATGCATTCAATGGGTTTTGTTCATCCCTTCTTTATGAAACTGTGACGTCCCTACCTCTAGTGACGTCCCTACCTCTACAGCCGCCTGGTCATGCCCTTGCGGATATTTTAAACTCAACAAGACACCTGAAGACGCATGGTCAATCACAGCAGAGTGTCTCGACATCGAAGAAGAACGGGAGGAGCATCGCGTAATATACGATGATCTATTGATGCGCACCTCCGAGTTAGAAATAAGACGTAATGACGCTGGACCATCCCAGTACCGTGCCACTACGGAAGGAGGCCAACAGGGGTACGGCATAAGAAGACACACGAGCTTACCTGTGGACATCGGTGAACCTCTGGAACGCCCCATTCCGCCTGCACCGGGAGTAATAACCCTCGCAGAGGCCAAGGCACTGATCGTCGCCGAACGCAGAGTCCTCTCCATGACAGCAATGGACCGTGACGTCACGGCGAATCGACACGAAGGTCCATCTTCATCTACCGGAACAAAAGTCTCACCGAAGAGAAAGAGAGATGACGAGGAGCATATATACGATGAACCGGTCCTGAGACGACCTACCCCGTATTATGTAGCTGACATCCTGCGTTCAAACCGACCTCCGATAGCGAGGATCCACGAACCTTTTGGACCACCGCAGCCATCCCGCTGCCAGGTATTGGAAGTACCCGAAAGCAGCCCGGAGCCAGGGTGCTGGCCATTTTGCAGCAGCTCGACGGAGGACGACGCTCCCAAGAAAGCATACAACCTACGCACACGTAAAGACACGTAAAAAGTGTTAGTGCGTTCAATGGCGGTGGCGTTTTAATGGCGTCAGTGATTTCACCTTTTCTATTATTATTTACACATCCGAATAAGACTTTATTAAGTTAGTTATATATATATATATATCATATATAACCTGTAGTAAACGTATCTTTCCTAATTCTTTATGATAACTAGGATAATTATAAATTGAATACGTGCATAATACGTAAACTAACCTTTTTATATATATTTGCATTAAAATAATATTTAAAACATAGTAACATATGAGATACAACCAGTAACCTCTAGAAAACGCGTGCACCTATTCAACATGTAACCTTACCACGTGTAAATATTTGCACTCTTTTTGTAACCGTCGAACCGCACCCTTAGAGCGCATAACTAGAAAAATATAAACTAAACCTAGTCACGCTCTCTAAGAGGAAGTCGTAAAAATAAGGAACTCCTATGTAACTCGATCTAAGCCATAATGTAGACTTACCGAAACCTCCTAAACGAGAAGTCGTAAAGATAAGCAATCTTATAATAGGCGACAACCGAACCTTTCTAAAAAGGAAGTCGTAAAGTTTACACACCCTCTTTTCCAAAGAGGACCCTTTTTGTAAAACCACACTGATAAGAACGGATACATAAACTTCCAAACAGCTGCAGACCGCGCACGCTCTGTAACGCTCGCTTATCTTATTAGAACAGGAAACATTAATCTCTGTATACAACAGCTGCCGATGACTCAGCTTAGGTTTTCCCATGTATTGTAAGCCCTCGCTGGGTATATAAACCGGAGCTCTCGGAGCTCCATAGCTTTAGTCTTACGGAATCAGTGAACGTGTTAACTTCGTTGCGGCCAGTCGATCAGTCGAGGTCAGAGTGAAACTAGTCAACCACATATTTACGTTTTAATACCATTGTAATCTGCGAACTTCGCAACTACGAAGAAGGTAACTCATCTTTATTATAATTGTCAAGCTGAATAAATACTTATAACTATTCGGGTGTACTGAAAACCCCTGAAGTCCTTACGTTTACAAATCGCGTGTTTTTGGACTAAGCTTTCTTAGCAAAGGTGAAGTATACGTCTTCAAATTTACTATTCGTGGAATTAGAAGAAAATATCACGCTTGACAGAGAAATACCCTTCAAGAACAAGGATAGGGCATAACTTGGAACTCTCCTATAATAAAAAGAGTCACTTAGGTGCAGCGGCACCGTACTCCAGGCGCTAGCATCCCCATACTTATCATTTCTTCCTATCCGAACGTACGCAATTGGTCGGACATCTTGACGAAGGACTGGTCGAAGAAACCAAGCGGTATCCTCCCATCGTCCTTAGCTCTCGAGTCGCACCAGGGTCGTAACAAAACCCTCAAAATTACGTCAGTTTTAGCGTATCTCTAACCGTTCTCGAGATATTTGTAAATTTTTTAATTCACCGCCGACCGAAACCATCGAATTCTACAACCATGCTTGCATAAATGACACGCACATTAAAAAACCTACTGGTTATAGTCTTTCCACCGCTAAATATCGCCATGCGGCCATATCAAATGCGTGGCCATATTATCCTTCCGAACCTTGGAAGTAAAATTGATTCTTTAAATTTTTTTACGTTTAGCTACAGGGTCCGGTCAATGTCAAATGTACTCAATGGGTTTCGGTCATCGCCTCTTTATGAAACCCTCAAAATTTCGTCAGATTTGCGTATCTCTAGCCGTTCTCGAGATATCTGCAATTTTTTAATTCCGCGCCGACCGAAACCATCGAATTCTACAACCATGCCTGCATTGGTGAACCGCACATTAAAGGATCTACTGGTTATAGGCTTTATACCCATAAATATCGCCATGCGGCCATATCAAATGCGTGGCCATATTATCCTTCCGAACCTTGGAAGTAAAATTGATTCTTTAAATTTTTTTACGTTTAACTACAGGTTCCGGTCAATGACAGATGCACTTAATGGGTTTTGGTCGTCCCCCCTTTATGAAACCTCCAAAATTTCGTCAGTTTTAGCGTATCTCTAGCCGTTCTCGAGATATCTGCAATTTTTTGAATTCCCCGCCGACCAAAATCAAACTAATTCTACAACCATGCTTGCATTTGTGACACGCACATTAAAGGACCTACTGGTTATAGGCTTAAAACCCATAAATATCGCCATGCGGCCATATCAAATGCGTGGCCATATTATCCTTCCGAACCTAGGAAGTAAAGTTGACTTTTTAAATTTTTTTACGTTTAACTACAGGGTCCTGTTAATGACAAATGCATTCAATGGGTTTTGTTCATCCCTTCTTTATGAAACCCTCAAAATTACGTCAGTTTTAGCGTATCTCTAACCGTTCTCGAGATATTTGTAAATTTTTTAATTCACTGCCGACCGAAACCATCGAATTCTACAACCATGCTTGCATAAATGACACGCACATTAAAAAACCTACTGGTTATAGTCTTTCCACCGCTAAATATCGCCATGCGGCCATATCAAATGCGTGGCCATATTATCCTTCCGAACCTTGGAAGTAAAATTGATTTTTTAAATTTTTTTACGTTTAGCTACAGGGTCCGGTCAATGTCAAATGCACTCAATTGGTTTCGGCCATCGCCTCTTTATGAAACCCTAAAAATTTCGTCAGTTTTAGCGTATCTCTAGCCGTTCTCGAGATATTTGTAAATTTTTTAATTCACCCTAACCGAAATCAAACTAATTCTACAACCATGCTTGTATTAGTGACACGTACATTCAAAAACCTACTGGTTATAGGCTTTCCACCGCTAAATGTCGCCATGCGGCCATATGAAATGCGTGGCTCTATTATCCTTCCGAACCTTGGAAGTAAAATTGACTTTGTAAATTTTTTTACGTTTAGCTACAGGGTCCGGTCAACGACAGATGCACTCAATGGGTTTCGGTCGTCCCCCCTTTATGAAAGCCCTAAAATTTCGTCAGTTTTAGCGTATCTCTAGCCGTTCTCGAGATATTTGTAAATTTTTTAATTCACCCCAAACGAAATCAAACTAATTCTACAACCACGATTGCATTGGTGACACGCACATTAAAGGTCCTACTGGTTATAGGCTTTAAACCCATAAATATCGCCATGCGGCCATATCAAATGCGTGGCCATATTTTCCTTCCGAACCTTGGAAGTAAAATTGACTTTTTAAATTTTTTCTACGTTTAGCTACAGGGTCCGGTCAATGATAAATGCATTCAATGGGTTTTGTTCATCCCTTCTTTATGAAACTGTGACGTCCCTACCTCTAGTGACGTCCCTACCTCTACAGCCGCCTGGTCATGCCCTTGCGGATATTTTAAACTCAACAAGACACCTGAAGACGCATGGTCAATCACAGCAGAGTGTCTCGACATCGAAGAAGAACGGGAGGAGCATCGCGTAATATACGATGATCTATTGATGCGCACCTCCGAGTTAGAAATAAGACGTAATGACGCTGGACCATCCCAGTACCGTGCCACTACGGAAGGAGGCCAACAGGGGTACGGCATAAGAAGACACACGAGCTTACCTGTGGACATCGGTGAACCTCTGGAACGCCCCATTCCGCCTGCACCGGGAGTAATAACCCTCGCAGAGGCCAAGGCACTGATCGTCGCCGAACGCAGAGTCCTCTCCATGACAGCAATGGACCGTGACGTCACGGCGAATCGACACGAAGGTCCATCTTCATCTACCGGAACAAAAGTCTCACCGAAGAGAAAGAGAGATGACGAGGAGCATATATACGATGAACCGGTCCTGAGACGACCTACCCCGTATTATGTAGCTGACATCCTGCGTTCAAACCGACCTCCGATAGCGAGGATCCACGAACCTTTTGGACCACCGCAGCCATCCCGCTGCCAGGTATTGGAAGTACCCGAAAGCAGCCCGGAGCCAGGGTGCTGGCCATTTTGCAGCAGCTCGACGGAGGACGACGCTCCCAAGAAAGCATACAACCTACGCACACGTAAAGACACGTAAAAAGTGTTAGTGCGTTCAATGGCGGTGGCGTTTTAATGGCGTCAGTGATTTCACCTTTTCTATTATTATTTACACATCCGAATAAGACTTTATTAAGTTAGTTATATATATATATATATCATATATAACCTGTAGTAAACGTATCTTTCCTAATTCTTTATGATAACTAGGATAATTATAAATTGAATACGTGCATAATACGTAAACTAACCTTTTTATATATATTTGCATTAAAATAATATTTAAAACATAGTAACATATGAGATACAACCAGTAACCTCTAGAAAACGCGTGCACCTATTCAACATGTAACCTTACCACGTGTAAATATTTGCACTCTTTTTGTAACCGTCGAACCGCACCCTTAGAGCGCATAACTAGAAAAATATAAACTAAACCTAGTCACGCTCTCTAAGAGGAAGTCGTAAAAATAAGGAACTCCTATGTAACTCGATCTAAGCCATAATGTAGACTTACCGAAACCTCCTAAACGAGAAGTCGTAAAGATAAGCAATCTTATAATAGGCGACAACCGAACCTTTCTAAAAAGGAAGTCGTAAAGTTTACACACCCTCTTTTCCAAAGAGGACCCTTTTTGTAAAACCACACTGATAAGAACGGATACATAAACTTCCAAACAGCTGCAGACCGCGCACGCTCTGTAACGCTCGCTTATCTTATTAGAACAGGAAACATTAATCTCTGTATACAACAGCTGCCGATGACTCAGCTTAGGTTTTCCCATGTATTGTAAGCCCTCGCAGGGTATATAAACCGGAGCTCTCGGAGCTCCATAGCTTTTAGTCTTACGGAATCAGTGAACGTGTTAACTTCGTTGCGGCCAGTCGATCAGTCGAGGTCAGAGTGAAACTAGTCAACCACATATTTACGTTTTAATACCATTGTAATCTGCGAACTTCGCAACTACGAAGAAGGTAACTCATCTTTATTATAATTGTCAAGCTGAATAAATACTTATAACTATTCGGGTGTACTGAAAACCCCTGAAGTCCTTACGTTTACAAATCGCGTGTTTTTGGACTAAGCTTTCTTAGCAAAGGTGAAGTATACGTCTTCAAATTTACTATTCGTGGAATTAGAAGAAAATATCACGCTTGACAGAGAAATACCCTTCAAGAACAAGGATAGGGCATAACTTGGAACTCTCCTATAATAAAAAGAGTCACTTAGGTGCAGCGGCACCGTACTCCAGGCGCTAGCATCCCCATACTTATCATTTCTTCCTATCCGAACGTACGCAATTGGTCGGACATCTTGACGAAGGACTGGTCGAAGAAACCAAGCGGTATCCTCCCATCGTCCTTAGCTCTCGAGTCGCACCAGGGTCGTAACAAAACCCTCAAAATTACGTCAGTTTTAGCGTATCTCTAGCCGTTCTCGAGATATTTGTAAATTTTTTAATTCACCGCCGACCGAAACCATCGAATTCTACAACCATGCTTGCATAAATGACACGCACATTAAAAAACCTACTGGTTATAGTCTTTCCACCGCTAAATATCGCCATGCGGCCATATCAAATGCGTGGCCATATTATCCTTCCGAACCTTGGAAGTAAAATTGATTCTTTAAATTTTTTTACGTTTAGCTACAGGGTCCGGTCAATGTCAAATGTACTCAATGGGTTTCGGTCATCGCCTCTTTATGAAACCCTCAAAATTTCGTCAGATTTGCGTATCTCTAGCCGTTCTCGAGATATCTGCAATTTTTTAATTCCCAGCCGACCGAAACCATCGAATTCTACAACCATGCCTGCATTGGTGAACCGCACATTAAAGGATCTACTGGTTATAGGCTTTATACCCATAAATATCGCCATGCGGCCATATCAAATGCGTGGCCATATTATCCTTCCGAACCTTGGAAGTAAAATTGATTCTTTAAATTTTTTTACGTTTAACTACAGGTTCCGGTCAATGACAGATGCACTTAATGGGTTTTGGTCGTCCCCCCTTTATGAAACCTCCAAAATTTCGTCAGTTTTAGCGTATCTCTAGCCGTTCTCGAGATATCTGCAATTTTTTGAATTCCCCGCCGACCAAAATCAAACTAATTCTACAACCATGCTTGCATTTGTGACACGCACATTAAAGGACCTACTGGTTATAGGCTTAAAACCCATAAATATCGCCATGCGGCCATATCAAATGCGTGGCCATATTATCCTTCCGAACCTAGGAAGTAAAGTTGACTTTTTAAATTTTTTTACGTTTAACTACAGGGTCCTGTTAATGACAAATGCATTCAATGGGTTTTGTTCATCCCTTCTTTATGAAACCCTCAAAATTACGTCAGTTTTAGCGTATCTCTAACCGTTCTCGAGATATTTGTAAATTTTTTAATTCACTGCCGACCGAAACCATCGAATTCTACAACCATGCTTGCATAAATGACACGCACATTAAAAAACCTACTGGTTATAGTCTTTCCACCGCTAAATATCGCCATGCGGCCATATCAAATGCGTGGCCATATTATCCTTCCGAACCTTGGAAGTAAAATTGATTTTTTAAATTTTTTTACGTTTAGCTACAGGGTCCGGTCAATGTCAAATGCACTCAATTGGTTTCGGCCATCGCCTCTTTATGAAACCCTAAAAATTTCGTCAGTTTTAGCGTATCTCTAGCCGTTCTCGAGATATTTGTAAATTTTTTAATTCACCCTAACCGAAATCAAACTAATTCTACAACCATGCTTGTATTAGTGACACGTACATTCAAAAACCTACTGGTTATAGGCTTTCCACCGCTAAATGTCGCCATGCGGCCATATGAAATGCGTGGCTCTATTATCCTTCCGAACCTTGGAAGTAAAATTGACTTTGTAAATTTTTTTTACGTTTAGCTACAGGGTCCGGTCAACGACAGATGCACTCAATGAGTTTTGGTCGTCCCCCCTTTATCAACCCCCAAAATTTCGTCAGTTTTAGCGTATCTCTAGCCGTTCTCGAGATATTTGTAAATTTTTTAATTCACCCCAAACGAAATCAAACTAATTCTACAACCACGATTGCATTGGTGACACGCACATTAAAGGTCCTACTGGTTATAGGCTTTAAACCCATAAATATCGCCATGCGGCCATATCAAATGCGTGGCCATATTTTCCTTCCGAACCTTGGAAGTAAAATTGACTTTTTAAATTTTTTCTACGTTTAGCTACAGGGTCCGGTCAATGATAAATGCATTCAATGGGTTTTGTTCATCCCTTCTTTATGAAACTGTGACGTCCCTACCTCTAGTGACGTCCCTACCTCTACAGCCGCCTGGTCATGCCCTTGCGGATATTTTAAACTCAACAAGACACCTGAAGACGCATGGTCAATCACAGCAGAGTGTCTCGACATCGAAGAAGAACGGGAGGAGCATCGCGTAATATACGATGATCTATTGATGCGCACCTCCGAGTTAGAAATAAGACGTAATGACGCTGGACCATCCCAGTACCGTGCCACTACGGAAGGAGGCCAACAGGGGTACGGCATAAGAAGACACACGAGCTTACCTGTGGACATCGGTGAACCTCTGGAACGCCCCATTCCGCCTGCACCGGGAGTAATAACCCTCGCAGAGGCCAAGGCACTGATCGTCGCCGAACGCAGAGTCCTCTCCATGACAGCAATGGACCGTGACGTCACGGCGAATCGACACGAAGGTCCATCTTCATCTACCGGAACAAAAGTCTCACCGAAGAGAAAGAGAGATGACGAGGAGCATATATACGATGAACCGGTCCAGAGACGACCTACCCCGTATTATGTAGCTGACATCCTGCGTTCAAACCGACCTCCGATAGCGAGGATCCACGAACCTTTTGGACCACCGCAGCCATCCCGCTGCCAGGTATTGGAAGTACCCGAAAGCAGCCCGGAGCCAGGGTGCTGGCCATTTTGCAGCAGCTCGACGGAGGACGACGCTCCCAAGAAAGCATACAACCTACGCACACGTAAAGACACGTAAAAAGTGTTAGTGCGTTCAATGGCGGTGGCGTTTTAATGGCGTCAGTGATTTCACCTTTTCTATTATTATTTACACATCCGAATAAGACTTTATTAAGTTAGTTATATATATATATATATCATATATAACCTGTAGTAAACGTATCTTTCCTAATTCTTTATGATAACTAGGATAATTATAAATTGAATACGTGCATAATACGTAAACTAACCTTTTTATATATATTTGCATTAAAATAATATTTAAAACTTAGTAACATATGAGATACAACCAGTAACCTCTAGAAAACGCGTGCACCTATTCAACATGTAACCTTACCACGTGTAAATATTTGCACTCTTTTTGTAACCGTCGAACCGCACCCTTAGAGCGCATAACTAGAAAAATATAAACTAAACCTAGTCACGCTCTCTAAGAGGAAGTCGTAAAAATAAGGAACTCCTATGTAACTCGATCTAAGCCATAATGTAGACTTACCGAAACCTCCTAAACGAGAAGTCGTAAAGATAAGCAATCTTATAATAGGCGACAACCGAACCTTTCTAAAAAGGAAGTCGTAAAGTTTACACACCCTCTTTTCCAAAGAGGACCCTTTTTGTAAAACCACACTGATAAGAACGGATACATAAACTTCCAAACAGCTGCAGACCGCGCACGCTCTGTAACGCTCGCTTATCTTATTAGAACAGGAAACATTAATCTCTGTATACAACAGCTGCCGATGACTCAGCTTAGGTTTTCCCATGTATTGTAAGCCCTCGCAGGGTATATAAACCGGAGCTCTCGGAGCTCCATAGCTTTAGTCTTACGGAATCAGTGAACGTGTTAACTTCGTTGCGGCCAGTCGATCAGTCGAGGTCAGAGTGAAACTAGTCAACCACATATTTACGTTTTAATACCATTGTAATCTGCGAACTTCGCAACTACGAAGAAGGTAACTCATCTTTATTATAATTGTCAAGCTGAATAAATACTTATAACTATTCGGGTGTACTGAAAACCCCTGAAGTCCTTACGTTTACAAATCGCGTGTTTTTGGACTAAGCTTTCTTAGCAAAGGTGAAGTATACGTCTTCAAATTTACTATTCGTGGAATTAGAAGAAAATATCACGCTTGACAGAGAAATACCCTTCAAGAACAAGGATAGGGCATAACTGGGAACTCTCCTATAATTAAAAGAGTCACTTAGGTGCAGCGGCACCGTACTCCAGGCGCTAGCATCCCCATACTTATCATTTCTTCCTATCCGAACGTACGCAATTGGTCGGACATCTTGACGAAGGACTGGTCGAAGAAACCAAGCGGTATCCTCCCATCGTCCTTAGCTCTCGAGTCGCACCAGGGTCGTAACATAAGATAGAAGAATAAATTTTTGGTGGCAGCGGTGGGATAGCTTTCCAACGGAACTCAAGTACCGATCATTAATTACCGAGGTAATACAAGTGGAACGGTTCCGAAGAAGGAGAAGGATTCTTAAATAGCAGGAAGATGCCCATCATGCCAAGAGACACCTCCAGCGCAGAGGGAAACCTGATTACGACGACGGCCGCATCGCATATCCAAACCAGGTGCACCTATACAAGTACCACAAGCACCGACACACCGACTGGCTCACAAGCACACATACAACCTCAAACATACACACAGACGCAACCAAAGCCTACACCTATATTGACGCCAACTTTACCCACAGTGGAAAACATGGATCACATTATTATTCCACAAATTACGCTAAAAGACGCTCTTGAAGCAGTACCATACTTTCAAGGACGAGCAGACACTTTTCGAACGTTTGCGGAAGGATGTAGGAACGCTAGGGACATGATTCCTGCTCGATCTGAAATAAATCTCGTAAAACTTATCAGAAACAGGCTACAGGGTCCGGCGAAGGATTACATCGAAAACCGACTCTTCCAAACGGTAGAGGAATTATTGGAGTTCTTAGAGAATTTATTTTCACCACGATTATCACTCTCAACACTGTACTCACAGCTAAGCAACATCGTACAAAATCATACAGAAAATGTGATCACCTACGGCGCTCGTGTCGCCAAATTATTACAACTGCTGTTCGAAACGCATTCTAAGACTCACGCAAGACAAGACCCATTGTTTAAGCAAGATACAGAGGCAGAAGCCATCAAGTGTTTTTCTCGAGGACTCAAACGCGGAATTAAGATCAACCCATCAAAGTTTATCAGGCTGCACGACGCCATACATGCCGCAATTGAAGCGGAAGACGAAAACCGACGTTATGAAGAGCTACATCAACGGGCACGGCCAATGTAAAGGAGCAACACCACCTGGTCTCGATTTACATCTGGAGTAAGGCAACCTGACTCTACGCAACCTGCACCGGGACCATCTCAATCACGAGATGACAATCGAATCGGAAGCTTCTCTTGCACTTATTGCCAAAAGCAAGGACACACCGCAGAACGATGTTGGGCAAAGAACGGAAGACCCCCTCCTAAAGATCCCAAGGTATGCGATTATTGCCGTAATCTCGGCCATACGATCGATGAGTGCCGGAAGAAGAGGTATAATGAGTCGCAGTCGGGAAACGGCGCTACCCCTCTGAAAACTGGCGCGTCTCAGGGGGAACCCTCCCGAACCATACGCGTCATGAAATTCAAAACGAGCCTAAGCGAGTAAATCTATGCAAAACGCCTTCCCATAACACTCCTTCGATTTTGCACGTGCATTCAGACGGAAACATGGTTCTATTCATGCTTGATACCGGAGCAGAATTAAATGTAGTTAAAAGAAGAATGGTAATCGACGAATCTTATATTTATAAAGAGGAAACTTATCAAATCACGGGAATCACCGGTACAAATTTAAAAACACTGGGGTGTGTATACGCTTGCGTCTTTAATGAAACGATACCATTTCAAGTTGTGGAAAATGATTTTCCCATTGAGCAGGACGGTATTTTGGGCACGCCATATTTTATAACAACGGGAGCACGAATCGATTACAAGGAGCAGAAACTACAATTGAAAAACAAAGAAGTGCCGTTCTTTACGGAAAATTTTGCGAGACTTCCACCCCGTTCCAAGACACAAATATGTGTCCAATTAACTAACGACTCGCCAATGGAAGGCTATATAGATAGAGTAGAAACGCGACCGGAGGTATTCATTGGAGATGCGCTCGTAACTAATCAAAATGGTAAAACTTACCTATACGCGTATAATACCGCCGAGAAAGGAGTCGCCATCCGCTTCCCAAAGATTAAGCTGCAAGAGGCACTTGACGAGGAACCGGAAAAATCCACGGGCCAGCCGCCAACGAGCAATGAAGGAAGTGAAGCTGAAAAAATCAACGATAATTACTACAAAGAAGAATCATGTTCAATGCCAAAGAAGAAGAAGAAACGAGCTAAGAAATCTAAGAATCCTAACCGAAAGAATGTCATCGAGACCAATATAACGGAAGCACCTGCAACAAGTCCGACCGAGGTTAGACGTGAAAACGGAGCTTTAGACATAATGGACTCTGACTGTTCGGATAGAAACGAACAAATACATAAAGAGGAAAAGAGAATCGTTTTATACTCCGGTAACAAACTCGCGACCGAGGCCGCACAACTGGAGGAAATAACGAAGTCTCCCAAAGAGTTGAAGAATCTTAACCGAAAGAATGTCATCGAGACCAATATAACGGAAGCACCTGCAACAAGTCCGACCGAGGTTAGACGTGAAAACGGAGCTTTAGACATAATGGACTCTGACTGTTCGGACAGAAAAGAACAAATACATAAGGAGGAAAAGAGAATCGTTTTGTACTCCGGTAACAAACTCGCGACCGAGGCCGCACAACTGGAGGAAATCACGAAGTCTCCCAAAAAGGATACTAAAAGTTACACGACGTCTTACACCGTCTCTCTTAACGACGAAAATAATTACTTGTACCATGCTAGCACTACTATGTCCTACGATGGCAACACACATTCCTACGAGGAATCAACGATAGAATATACTATACCAGTCGAGAGTAAGGCTTTATTTAAACTATCTGAGGAAGGAAAGATAGAGTTATACAGAAAGGCAGAGGAAAATAAAAAGATACTTACCATGTCCAACGAAGATAACACTAAGGAGGATCCAGACAGACTTACAACACCTGCAAGAGAAAGGGAGTTATTAAATTTGTTGCGGTTATCGCACTTGAACGACGAAGAAAAGAGGCATATAGAGGATCTTATTTGCCGATACGCTGATTGCTTTCATCTACCTGGAGAACAATTGAGAGCTACGACCAAAGCAAGTCACAAGATTGTTACTACCAACGACCTTCCCATCAACACGAAACAATATCGATTTCCCCCTATACACAAGGAGGAAATACATAAACAAACCTCAGACATGCTCTCGAAAGGAATAATTCAGGAATCCGAATCTCCATATAATTCACCTATTTGGATTGTCCCGAAAAAGGCGGATGCCGAAGGGAATAAAAGATGGAGGCTTGTCATTGATTTCCGAGAATTAAACGAAAAGACTGTTGGAGACGCATACCCGTTGCCAAATATAAATGACATCTTAGACCAACTTGGAGGAGCAAAATACTTCTCGGTATTTGATCTTGCATCAGGGTTCCACCAGATACCGATGGCGGAACAAGACAAATTTAAGACCGCGTTTTCTACCCCCGACGGACATTTTGAATTCAACCGTATGCCATTTGGTTTAAAAAATGCACCATCCACCTTCCAGCGTCTAATGAATAACACTCTATCAGGATTACAAGGCAGTGAGATGTTCGTATACATAGACGACATCGTAATATACGCGAGATCCATCGAAGAACACCAAATAAAGTTTATCAAATTAGCTCACCGACTAAGATCTGCCAATTTACAACTACAACCCGAAAAGTGCGAATTTCTCAGGAAAGAGGTCGCTTATCTGGGTCACATTATTACGGAGGATGGAGTTTTACCAGATCCTAAGAAGACCGAAGCCGTAAAGAAGTTTCCTACCCCCAAGAACGCGAAGAATATAAGACAATTCTTGGGACTAACGGGTTATTATCGACGATTCATCGAAGATTATGCCAAGATTTCTAAACCTCTAACAGGGCTGTTAAAAGACAAAGCACCTTTCCTTTGGGGAACCGAGCAAATACGCGCTTTTGAATTTCTAAAGGAAGCCCTATGCCAAGAACCCATACTACAATACCCAAACTTCAAAAAACCATTTATCATAACAACAGATGCGTCAGGTTACGCAATCGGAGGAGTCCTGAGCCAAGGAAAAATAGGGCAAGACTTACCGATCTCATATGCATCCCGGCTATTAAACGGGGCCGAACTAAATTACTCGACCATCGAAAAGGAGCTATTGGCCATCGTTTATACAGTTAATCACTTCAGACCATATATATACGGTAGACGCTTTACACTTGTAACCGACCATAAGCCACTCGTATGGTTACACCGAGTAAAAGATCCTACATCAAGATTATTACGGTGGAGATTTAAGCTCGAAGAATATGAGTATGATATTGTTTATAAACAAGGTCGGGCAAATGCAAACGCTGACGCCCTATCACGAAATCCACCTGAGATCAAAATACAATTTTTCACGACCACCTCTGACGAAGAAGACGAAGAGGAAGAAGTACCGGAAACACGCGAACCTACAGGAATCATAGTGGAAGCAGAAATACATGCACCACCTTTTGAAGAAGACAGGTTTGAGGAACCAGTCTTGGAAATGCAACATTCATCACCTTCTCCATTAAGTACACCAGAAATTGAAGACATCGGGTCGGAAGATGACGAGAATGAATCATACTCGTCCGACGAGCCACTCTTTTTACCTTGTAACGCGGCAGCATCGCCCATACCGTTGGAAGAAATCAGAACCCGTGAAAATATTAATACCTTTGAAACCAGCAGGAATAATTTACTCATGGAAAAAGGAGCTATTATATGTTTTATAAACACGCAACACGAGCCCATAGACGAAGGGAGCAAATTCCTCACAACTATAGGCATACCTATTTCCCAGGATGACACAGAATCTGGAGAAGTAATAATAGCCAAGCAAAAGAAAAGAACTCTTTATTTCCTTGTGGTCGACTCATTCAACAAACTGAAAGAAGCCTTATCTATCGCCGCTGAACTAACACACCGACGAAATGAACACGAAATTGCTATCGCCGAAACGCCGAGGGGAGTTTTAACGATTCCCTGGGATATACTCCTACACGAATTAAGAGAAGCATTCGATTCACAGAGATACGCCATAAAAATATGTACCAACGAAATTCAGATACCACCATTGGGCGACATACCTCGCATCCTTTCCGAAAGTCACGGATCAATCACGGCGGGCCATAAAGGAACTACTAAGACTTACGCCAGAATAAAGAGTCACTACTATTGGGAAGGAATGAAGAAAGACATCGCCGACTACGTAAGGAAGTGTCCTAGTTGTCAGAAAAGAAAGCTGACACGGCAAAAGACACGGCAACCCATGCATATTACAGACACGCCGCTGGAACCATTCGACAAAATCTCACTTGATATCGTAGGCCCCTTACCACTAACTAAAAAGGAGAATAAGTATCTGCTGACCATACAGGACAATTTAACTAAATTTTCGGTAGCAGTGCCTATGCAAACCGCAACCTCAAAGGAGATCGCAGACGCCTTTATTAAACACTTTATGTGCCAATATGGTGTCCCACGATCGATCTTGACTGATCAAGGAGCCGCTTTTATCGGAACATTTATGAGAACGCTAACTAAAAGACTTGGAATCGAGCAATTACGTACCACTGCCTTTCACCCACAATCAAATGGTTCTTTAGAGAGAAGCCACCACGTACTATTAGAATACCTCAAGCACTACGTAAATCAACGGACCGATTGGGACGAAATAATAGAATTATGTATGTTCTCCTACAACACGAGTATACACGAAGGGACGGGATACACCCCTTATGAACTAGTATACGGAAAACTAGCTCGACTACCTACTAGTAGCACCAGAACAAAGACTAACACGTATCCAGAATACATAGAAACCTTGTGCAAAAACTTAGACTTTGTGAGAAGTATAGCAAGAGATAACCTAATTAAAGCAAAGGAAAAATCGAAAGAATACTATGATCGACGACAGAATGTAAAAGAGTTCAAAGAAAACGATTGGGTATACCTTCTAAACGAGCATAGAAGCAATAAATTCGACGACCAGTACGACGGACCTTATCAAATAACGCAAGTGCTAGATAACGGAAACATAACTCTCATAATCAAACACCGAGAGAAAGTCGTACACCCGAATCGAATAAAACTTGCTCATGGAACATTTTAAAGGTAATATATATCTCTATTTTGCAGATGCTGCTCGTAATTCTTCTAATCGGGCACATGCTCAAAGCCTACGCATTGATCGCTTACGATTGCGGATCGGCAAACACAAACATTACAACCCTGTCACTACTAAACGTTGATGATTGCAAACTCCCCACCGCAAAACCGATGGTAAAGAATACTTATGTACAATTATTGCAAATCGCGGAGTATGACAGCACACCGGTTACTCAATGCAAGGTAGAGGTCGACAGAACAATATTCTACTGCGGTATGCATTCACACATATCACTAGTACATAACGGAAGAGCTTCCTACATTATGGAACTTAGTTCAGAAGCATGCGTGAAAATGCACATGAACGGAGCCTTTTCATTTGGTCACAAAGATTTTATAACTGGAATTAAACCTAACAACACCGTGACGCGAAGTGTCACCTTGGCTGGGACAATAGGAATGGACGGCACCTGCAAAGGCGTGGAATACTCCGACCCTCTGGGTACGTGGAGCAATGTAGTTGTACAAGCCGTCGTAAAAATATCATTACGAAATTATATAGCAGTAACTAAACCAAGCGCAGATAAGATAATACTAGATTCAAGAATGCATTGCAAATTATCCGAAGGAAGATGCCTCGACATAGAGGGAGGAAACACGTTCTGGGCTCCGATACCCACCGATCATTGCAAATTTAGCAGCTATTCCGTGTTATTCGAGGGAAAAGCAAAGAGGATATTCGATAACACGACAAGAAATTGGCAAGAAGTATACGCAATAACTTCAGACGAAATTACGTTCGCACTCGCAAAACGAGGTGTCATCACCATATGCAACTACGTATTGATGCGTACAGAACACCCGAAGCTATTTATATTAGAGACTCGAAAAGGCGAAGTATTCACAAGAAGAACGGGTATTATGACAAGTAATTTGGATATATTCTCTTATGTTAATAGCAAATTCGTATATTTAGAAAAACACATTCGCAATCAGATGACATCACTATACAGAGAAGTCATTAAGCAAGAATGTCTGATTGAAAAACAAACACTAGAAAACGCGCTTACAATCGCAAAGATATTACCAGAGGATTTTGCATATCAAATCATGAAAAAACCCGGTTATATGGCAATGGTCGCAGGAGAAGTTATACATCTGATAAAGTGTATACCTACCCCTGTAAGACGACGAGAAACAAAAGAATGTTATCAACAATTACCAGTCTCGAAAGGAAACAGCTCTTATTTTATGACACCGAAAACGAATTTGCTAGTAAAAACAGGAACGCAGATTGATTGTAACCCGTACGTGCCAGTCATGTATCGATTAGAAGGAAATTGGTATAAAATAAATCCTAGCGCAGCCTCCGCACTACCGCCTAATGAATTACAACCACAAACAGCGCAAACGTGGACTTACTCGAACCCGACTTCATTAGCCACGTCAGGAATATATTCATTACAAGAATTGGAAAAATTACGCGATCACATTATGTTCCCTGCGGAAAAACCCGCTGTTCTAAACACTATCGCACGAGGAATGTCCGGACAACATGCAGAAAGACAAGGGTTATCGTTTTTAAACTTACTCGATGAAGACGCACTCCACGAGATCACCAGCAGCGCATGGGATCATCTTTGGGGATGGTTCACGGGTTTCGGTACCGTCAGCGCTGGAATCCTGGGCCTATGGATAATATTACGCACTGTCAAACTCATATTAAATACTGCACTTCAAGGATACGCGTTACACCGAATTTATGAATGGAGTGTTCACCTGCTAGGAGCAATAGGAGACTCAGTAGCTAATATCTTATCGCATCTACACGCATCAAGAAGAAAAGATTCCGCACATTCAAAGAACCCGTCATACGAAGAAACTAACATTAAAGAAGATAATAAGGCGGATGAAAAGAAGGAATCTCTAAAGGAAACGAAGAACGAAACAACACGCGAAAAAGTCACCGTACACGTGATGCCACATCATGGGCAAGTACACTCTACCACGGTAAAATAAGCAACGTGGAACGACGACCAGGAAGCGACGCGCACCGTGAGAAGACTAACAAGTACACCTTAGGTCGCGTCCTTCGACAGGTAAACCCCACTCCAACCATTTACCTGCCACGAGGTCGAGTGGACTAAGCAAGGTGTCCCTTACCTAAAGATCATAAAAACCAGGACCCTTGCTCAGGAATTTCAAAGAAAAAAAAAAAAAGGATCTAAGAGGTATAAGGCAAAAAGGAAAGTTGGAAGGAAGAAGAAACTTTCCGAAGCGAACAAGAAAAAAATCAAGGAAAGATAAAATCTAAAAAAAAAAAAAAAAAATAAATAAAAGGGTACGAGAGTAGAAGACCCAAAAGATAAGATCTTAAAAGGGTACGAGAGTAGGAAACGAGAGTAGAAGACCCAAAGAGAAGATCTTAAAAGGATACAAGAATTAAGAAGTCAAAAATCTAAAAGGAAACATAAATTCCAAAAGAAATCTAAAGATAGAATCTAAAAAGGGTACAGAGGAAAAAAATCTAAAAAGGAAACATAAATTCCGAAAGAAGCAAAAGAAATCTAAAGATAGAATCTAAAAAGGGTACAGAGGAGAAAATCTAAAAAGGAAACATAAATTCCAAAAGAAGCAAAAGAAATCTAAAGATAGAATCTAAAAAGGGTACAGAGGAGAAAATCTAAAAAAGAAACATAAATTACAAAAGAAGCAAAAGAAATCTAGAGATAGAATCTAAAAGGATACAAGAGTTGAGAAGTCAAAAATCTAAAAGGAAACATAAATTCCAAAAGAAGCAAAAGAAATCTAAAGATAGAATCTAATAAAAAGGGTACAGAGGAGAAAATCTAAACATAAATTCCAGAATAAACAAAAGGAAACCTAGGGATAAAAACTAAAAGGATACAGAAGAGAAAGTTAAGAAGGATGTTGCAACATTACTTATCTTGGATCAAGCGTCGAGCTTGATTGCCGTTCGTCGGATTGACCGAAACTTATACGTTGACTTCGCAGCACGCTCACCGAACTCTTCGCGACAAAATTAACTGCACGTTAAGTCTAAGTGATGCTTTTTGATAACGAGTGTATGTTCACGACGGTTTGTTGTCCACTGAATCTTCGGAGAACGCTTCCTCCGAAGAAAGCTAATTTTTCCCTCTCTACCAAGGAATTTGATGGGGGTGACACGGAATTTTCCTAAAGCGAGGCCGCTCCACCCCAGTGGATATAACGCTTAAGGGAGGCGGCATGTACCGTTGGCGAACACCTTCTCGTGACGATCACGGCGGTCAACGGTTTTTCTGAGATTTTATGATATGGCCTGGTTAGCGTCTTGACGCGAGAGGTTTATGGCACCGTTCGAGTACTCGCATTTAAAACGCTCGACTCTCAGAGAATAAAAAGGAGGGTCTCCATTGTATCGTATTTTTCTAAAGGGTCATCGAAGTCCTTGTCTAGAACGTGAACGTGAAGACTTCGACGACGAACATAAAAATTATTGCTTCTACGAGTTCGACGTAGGAATTTTCTGATTGTCTTTTTAAGACTGATTAGACTTGTACCTTTTTCCCGAAAATTAACGGAATCCAACATCTGCTCGCAGATGCGAGCACTGGACACTGCTTATTTTCAAGTGACTAAAGGTTTTTATGATCGGGAGTAATTTGAGTTTAACGATTTGATTAAAGTGTTCACCGTTACTTCATTTGCCTTTACGAAATAACAAAGGAGGAACAAATTCTTATGATTTAAACATTTAAAGAAATACCAAGATAAATTTTTAAACTCCGAAAGGAAATAAAATAATAATAAACAAAATACAAGTCAATACAAAATGTTAAACATTTAAAGAAATACCAAGATAAATTTTTAAACTCCGAAAAGAAATAAAATAATAATAAACAAAATACAAGTCAATACAAAATGTTAAACATTTAAAGAAATACCAAGATAAATTTTTAAACTCCGAAAGGAAATAAAATAATAATAAACAAAATACAAGTCAATACAAAATGTTAAACATTTAAAGAAATACCAAGACAAATTTTAAAACTCCGAAAAGAAAGAAAATAATAATAAACAAATACAAGTCAACACAAAATGTTAAACATTTAAGGAAACACTAAGACAAATTTTAAACTCCGAAAGGAAATAAAATAATAATAAACAAATACAAGTCAACACAAACGTTAAACATTTAAAGGAAGACCAAGACAAATTTTAAACATTAAAAAGAAATAAAGAAAAGAAAAGGGGAACGAATGATGAAGACAACGAAACAGATTTTGAACATTAGATAAAAAAAAAGGGGGAACAAACAAGACAAAACTTTTAAACATTAGAAAAAAGAGGAGAAACAAAAAAAAAAAACAGAAACCAAAATATCACCTGAACGTAATTCTTTGTTAATTCTAATATAATTAAAACTAAGATTTTAAACGAAAAAAAAAAAAATCGAGAAAGGACCACCGGGAAGCGACGCTTACCCCCACCACTCTACCAAAGGGACCGTTGAGGTCCGCCGCGCGCACTTAAAAGGAGCGGTCCAGGCAACGGAAGATCACTCTCTCCTGGACGACCGCCTAAGTCATACCTGTACGACGAAGCTAAGTCTCAAGGATCACCTTAGCAGAAGGAAGCGACTCACTTACCTAAGGAGTACTACCAATTCTACGAATTCACGAAGGAATCAGATCACCTGAACTCTCCGAAAACTTCTCGAGGAAGACCAACAGAAGAAACTCGCTCCAGAAGTCCCATCCAGAACTTCAACTCGAGACTTGTTCGTTTCAGAACTATATCGTTACTTTTTCTCGTGTGTTTTAAATCAACTTATAAAATTACCATGGCTTTCACCGGTGAATGGATAAAAAATAACGCTGACAGAATCGCAGCGATGGTCAACGCTTGCAACGCGCTGCAATGGCAAGATAGCAACACAAATTTCTACCAGTACGTGCCGATGGCACCACAACAATATTATGTGCAACCAACATACGTAACGACGATTCCGGTACCAACCAACCCGACAGAAAGTCATAACGAAGTAGATGCCGAAGGAGGCAGCGATATGTATTCTCACGAAGTACAGCGATTCGCTACGCGAGAAGCGTATTCACCAGATATGGAAACAATCGAAGAAGCACTCTCCAATGAAGAAGCATGGGAGGATGAACAACTTATGTGCGACGAGGAAGTCTACCCTTCCGACACGCCACCATCGACAAACGAGACTACACCTAGTACGTTCGAGGAGGACCTCGAACCTTGTCAACAGGGGGGGTGTGACGTCCCTACCTCTAGTGACGTCCCTACCTCTACAGCCGCCTGGTCATGCCCTTGCGGATATTTTAAACTCAACAAGACACCTGAAGACGCATGGTCAATCACAGCAGAGTGTCTCGACATCGAAGAAGAACGGGAGGAGCATCGCGTAATATACGATGATCTATTGATGCGCACCTCCGAGTTAGAAATAAGACGTAATGACGCTGGACCATCCCAGTACCGTGCCACTACGGAAGGAGGCCAACAGGGGTACGGCATAAGAAGACACACGAGCTTACCTGTGGACTTCGGTGAACCTCTGGAACGCCCCATTCCGCCTGCACCGGGAGTAATAACCCTCGCAGAGGCCAAGGCACTGATCGTCGCCGAACGCAGAGTCCTCTCCATGACAGCAATGGACCGTGACGTCACGGCGAATCGACACGAAGGTCCATCTTCATCTACCGGAACAAAAGTCTCACCGAAGAGAAAGAGAGATGACGAGGAGCATATATACGATGAACCGGTCCTGAGACGACCTACCCCGTATTATGTAGCTGACATCCTGCGTTCAAACCGACCTCCGATAGCGAGGATCCACGAACCTTTTGGACCACCGCAGCCATCCCGCTGCCAGGTATTGGAAGTACCCGAAAGCAGCCCGGAGCCAGGGTGCTGGCCATTTTGCAGCAGCTCGACGGAGGACGACGCTCCCAAGAAAGCATACAACCTACGCACACGTAAAGACACGTAAAAAGTGTTAGTGCGTTCAATGGCGGTGGCGTTTTAATGGTGTCAGTGATTTCACCTTTTCTATTATTATTTACACATCCGAATAAGACTTTATTAAGTTAGTTATATATATATATATATATATATATCATATACAACCTGTAGTAAACGTATCTTTCCTAATTCTTTATAATAACTAGGATAATTATAAATTGAATACGTGCATAATACGTAAACTAACCTTTTTATATATATTTGCATTAAAATAATATTTAAAACATAGTAACATATGAGATACAACCAGTAACCTCTAGAAAACGTGTGCACCTATTCAACATGTAACCTTACCACGTGTAAATATTTGCACTATTTTTGTAACCGTCGAACCGCACCCTTAGAGCGCATAACTAGAAAAATATAAACTAAACCTAGTCACGCTCTCTAAGAGGAAGTCGTAAAAATAAGGAACTCCTATGTAACTCGATCTAAGCCATAATGTAGACTTACCGAAACCTCCTAAACGAGAAGTCGTAAAGATAAGCTATCTTATAATAGGCGACAACCGAACCTTTCTAAAAAGGAAGTCGTAAAGTTTACACACTCTCCTTTCCAAAGAGGAACCTTTTTGTAAAACCACACTAATAAGAACGGATACATAAACTTCCAAACAGCTGCAGACCGCGCACGCTCTGTAACGCTCGCTTATCTTATTAGAACAGGAAACATTAATCTCTGTATACAACAGCTGCCGATGACTCAGCTTAGGTTTTCCCATGTATTGTAAGCCCTCGCTGGGTATATAAACCGGAGCTCTCGGAGCTCCATAGCTTTAGTCTTACGGAATCAGTGAACGTGTTAACTTCGTTGCGGCCAGTCGATCAGTCGAGGTCAGAGTGAAACTAGTCAACCACATATTTACGTTTTAATACCATTGTAATCTGCGAACTTCGCAACTACGAAGAAGGTAACTCATCTTTATTATAATTGTCAAGCTGAATAAATACTTATAACTATTCGGGTGTACTGAAAACCCCTGAAGTCCTTACGTTTACAAATCGCGTGTTTTTGGACTAAGCTTTCTTAGCAAAGGTGAAGTATACGTCTTCAAATTTACTATTCGTGGAATTAGAAGAAAATATCACGCTTGACAGAGAAATACCCTTCAAGAACAAGGATAGGGCATAACTGGGAACTCTCCTATAATTAAAAGAGTCACTTAGGTGCAGCGGCACCGTACTCCAGGCGCTAGCATCCCCATACTTATCATTTCTTCCTATCCGAACGTACGCAATTGGTCGGACATCTTGACGAAGGACTGGTCGAAGAAACCAAGCGGTATCCTCCCATCGTCCTTAGCTCTCGAGTCGCACCAGGGTCGTAACAATACAACCAGTAACCTCTAGAAAACGTGCGCACCTATTCAACATGTAACCTTACCACGTGTAAATATTTGCACTATTTTTGTAACCGTCGAACCGCACCCTTAGAGCGCATAACTAGAAAAATATAAACTAAACCTAGTCACGCTCTCTAAGAGGAAGTCGTAAAAATAAGGAACTCCTATGTAACTCGATCTAAGCCATAATGTAGACTTACCGAAACCTCCTAAACGAGAAGTCGTAAAGATAAGCAATCTTATAATAGGCGACAACCGAACCTTTCTAAAAAGGAAGTCGTAAAGTTTACACACTCTCTTTTCCAAAGAGGACCCTTTTTGTAAAACCACACTAATAAGAACAGATACATAAACTTCCAAACAGCTGCAGACCGCGCACGCTCTGTAACGCTCGCTTATCTTATTAGAACAGGAAACATTAATCTCTGTATACAACAGCTGCCGATGACTCAGCTTAGGTTTTCCCATGTATTGTAAGCCCTCGCTGGGTATATAAACCGGAGCTCTCTGAGCTCCATAGCTTCAGTCTTACGGAATCAGTGAACGTGTTAACTTCGTTGCGGCCAGTCGATCAGTCGAGGTCAGAGTGAAACTAGTCAACCACATATTTACGTTTTAATACCATTGTAATCTGCGAACTTCGCAACTACGAAGAAGGTAACTCATCTTTATTATAATTGTCAAGCTGAATAAATACTTATAACTATTCGGGTGTACTAAAAACCCCTGAAGTCCTTACGTTTACAAATCGCGTGTTTTTGGACTAAGCTTTCTTAGCAAAGGTGAAGTATACGTCTTCAAATTTACTATTCGTGGAATTAGAAGAAAATATCACGCTTGACAGAGAAATACCCTTCAAGAACAAGGATAGGGCATAACTGGGAACTCTCCTATAATTAAAAGAGTCACTTAGGTGCAGCGGCACCGTACTCCAGGCGCTAGCATCCCCATACTTATCATTTCTTCCTATCCGAACGTACGCAATTGGTCGGACATCTTGACGAAGGACTGGTCGAAGAAACCAAGCGGTATCCTCCCATCGTCCTTAGCTCTCGAGTCGCACCAGGGTCGTAACATAAGATAGAAGAATAAATTTTTGGTGGCAGCGGTGGGATAGCTTGCCAACGGAACTCAAGTACCGATCATTAATTACCGAGGTAATACAAGTGGAACGGTTCCGAAGAAGGAGAAGGATTCTTGAATAGCAGGAAGATGCCTATCATGCCGAGAAACACCTCCAGCGCAGAGGGAAACCTGATTACGACGACGGCCGAATCGCATATCCCAACCAGGTGCACCTATACAAGTACCACAAGCACCGACACACCGACTGGCTCACAAGCACACATACAACCTCAAACATACACACAGACGCAACCAAAGCCTACACCTATATTGACGCCAACTTTACCCACAGTGGAAAACATGGATCACATTATTATTCCACAAATTACGCTAAAAGACGCTCTTGAAGCAGTACCATACTTTCAAGGACGAGCAGACACTTTCCGAACGTTTGCGGAAGGATGTAGGAACGCTAGGGACATGATTCCTGCTCGATCTGAAATAAATCTCGTAAAACTTATCAGAAACAGGCTACAGGGTCCGGCGAAGGATTACATCGAAAACCGACTCTTCCAAACGGTAGAGGAATTATTGGAGTTCTTAGAGAATTTATTTTCACCACGATTATCACTCTCAACACTGTACTCACAGCTAAGCAACATCGTACAAAATCATACAGAAAATGTGATCACCTACGGCGCTCGTGTCGCCAAATTATTACAACTGCTGTTCGAAACGCATTCTAAGACTCACGCAAGACAAGACCCATTGTTTAAGCAAGATACAGAGGCAGAAGCCATCAAGTGTTTCTCGAGGACTCAAACGCGGAATTAAGATCAACCCATCAAAGTTTATCAGGCTGCACGACGCCATACATGCCGCAATTGAAGCGGAAGACGAAAACCGACGTTATGAAGAGCTACATCAACGGGCACGGCCAATGTAAAGGAGCAACACCACCTGGTCTCGATTTACATCTGGAGTAAGGCAACCTGACTCTACGCAACCTGCACCGGGACCATCTCAATCACGAGATGACAATCGAATCGGAAGCTTCTCTTGCACTTATTGCCAAAAGCAAGGACACACCGCAGAACGATGTTGGGCAAAGAACGGAAGACCCCCTCCTAAAGATCCCAAGGTATGCGATTATTGCCGTAATCTCGGCCATACGATCGATGAGTGCCGGAAGAAGAGGTATAATGAGTCGCAGTCGGGAAACGGCGCTACCCCTCTGAAAACTGGCGCGTCTCAGGGGGAACCCTCCCGAACCATACGCGTCATGAAATTCGAAACGAGCCTAAGCGAGTAAATCTATGCAAAACGCCTTCCCATAACACTCCTTCGATTTTGCACGTGCATTCAGACGGAAACATGGTTCTATTCATGCTTGATACCGGAGCAGAATTAAATGTAGTTAAAAGAAGAATGGTAATCGACGAATCTTATATTTATAAAGAGGAAACTTATCAAATCACGGGAATCACCGGTACAAATTTAAAAACACTGGGGTGTGTATACGCTTGCGTCTTTAATGAAACGATACCATTTCAAGTTGTGGAAAATGATTTTCCCATTGAGCAGGACGGTATTTTGGGCACGCCAAATTTTATAACAACGGGAGCACGAATCGATTACAAGGAGCAGAAACTACAATTGAAAAACAAAGAAGTGCCGTTCTTTACGGAAAATTTCGCGAGACTTCCACCCCGTTCCAAGACACAAATATGTGTCCAATTAACTAACGACTCGCCAATGGAAGGCTATATAGATAGAGTAGAAACGCGACCAGACCCAACCCATTTTTTTTTTTTTTTTTTTAATTAACGTGAGGGGAAACCTTCAAAAGGCCCCCCCGCGCACACCCACGGGCTGAGTGTGAGCGGGGGGAGTGTGGGATTTTTACCCACTAAAACCCCTCACGGTGACCGTCCACCTGCAGTAGGGAGGACCCGGGAACCCGTTTGGACACCACCGGTTCCTCCCCAAAGCAGGCAGGGGGAGTCGAACCCCCTCATCTCGGGGGGAGACTAAACTCCCCCGACATACCTAAAGAAGGGCGGAGGGTGACGGTCACCCAGACCCTCCGCCGACGCCTCGAGGGCGATTTGCCCTAGGGAGCCGTGCCGGGCCATTAGCCCGTAGCCCGGCACGCTCCCGCTCTTTTTCTGCGGCCTCCTTCTGTGAGATGACACTCTCACAGAAGGAGACCGCCGCCCTCCAAGACCCCTCGCTGCCGACCATGGCGCGAACCATGGCCGGCAGCGAGAGGTCCCCTCCAATTGCGCCGCGCAGGACACGGCGCTCCTCCTCGAACGCACTACACTCCTCAAGAGTGTGTTGCGCCGTGTCCTGCGCAGCGCCACAGTGGTGGCACTGCGTGGTCGGCTCGCGCCCTATTCTCTGCAGGTACTCACCAAAGCAGCCATGCCCGGTGAGCACCTGCGTAAGGCGGTAGGTGAGCACACCATGCCTCCTCGTCAACCATGTGTCGAGGCATGGTCGGATAGCCTCGACAGTCCGGCGGCCGGCATTAGGCAATAGAAGCCTCTCTTGCCATTTGGCCACAACGGACTGCCGGACTCGGCACTTCTCGGCTTCCAGCACTTCTCCTGACAGGGGTAACCCCCTCTGACGGAGGGATTGCTTCCAGCGGAAGAGTTCCGCATATCCCTCCGCCAGAAGATCTAACGGAGGAACCCCTGCCAGGAGACTCGCCACCTCTAGGGAGATGGTCCTGTACCCTCGGGCGACCCTAATGGCCACCCGACGGGCCAGCCGGCAGAGCGCCATCCGGCGCCGCCGGGAGGCCATTATGTCGCCCGCCCACACCGGCGAGGCGTACAACGCCATCGACAGGACCACCCCCACGTAGAGGCGTCGGACTCGCCCATCAGGACCCCCGAGGTTGGGGAGCAAGCGGCATAATGCCAAGGCCGCTCCCTCAACCCGGGGGACCAGAGAGGCGAGATGCGCCTCGAAGTGCCATCCGCTGTCGAGGACGACACCCAGATATTTCATCTGGGTGCGAACCTCGACAGGTGCATCACCTACACAGAGGTGGGCCTGAGGCGGTCTCCGGCGAGGCGGACCAAACCACATCGCCTCTGTTTTTGCCGGAGCCACCCGCAGACCCAAAGCCTCTATTCGGCCGACCACCAGTGCCACCCCTACCTGTGCAAGGTTAAGGGTGCTTCTCCAGGAAGCCCCCGTGGCCAACACTAACGTGTCGTCTGCATAGCAGACGACGTAAAGGCCACGAGGCAGAGCGGCCCGCAGTACCACGTTATACCCGAGGTTCCACAGGAGCGGCCCCAATGCCGACCCCTGTGGAACCCCAACCAGACCCAACCCAGACCCAACCCAGACCCAACCCATGCATATTACAGACACGCCGCTGGAACCATTCGACAAAATCTCACTTGATATCGTAGGCCCCTTACCACTAACTAAAAAGGAGAATAAGTATCTGCTGACCATACAGGACAATTTAACTAAATTTTCGGTAGCAGTGCCTATGCAAACCGCAACCTCAAAGGAGATCGCAGACGCCTTTATTAAACACTTTATGTGCCAATATGGTGTCCCACGATCGATCCTGACTGATCAAGGAGCCGCTTTTATCGGAACATTTATGAGAACGCTAACTAAAAGACTTGGAATCGAACAATTACGTACCACTGCCTTTCACCCACAATCAAATGGTTCTTTAGAGAGAAGCCACCACGTACTATTAGAATATCTCAAGCACTACGTAAATCAACGGACCGATTGGGACGAAATAATAGAATTATGTATGTTCTCCTACAACACGAGTATGCACGAAGGGACGGGATACACCGCTTATGAACTAGTATACGGAAAACTAGCTCGACTACCTACTAGTAGCACCAGAACAAAGACTAACACGTATCCAGAATACATAGAAACCTTGTGCAAAAACTTAGACTTTGTGAGAAGTATAGCAAGAGATAACCTAATTAAAGCAAAGGAAAAATCGAAAGAATACTATGATCGACGACAGAATGTAAAAGAGTTCAAAGAAAACGATTGGGTATACCTTCTAAACGAGCATAGAAGCAATAAATTCGACGACCAGTACGACGGACCTTATCAAATAACGCAAGTGCTAGATAACGGAAACATAACTCTCATAATCAAACACCGAGAGAAAGTCGTACACCCGAATCGAATAAAACTTGCTCATGGAACATTTTAAAGGTAATATATATATCTCTATTTTGCAGATGATGCTCGTAATTCTTCTAATCGGGCACATGCTCAAAGCCTACGCATTGATCGCTTACGATTGCGGATCGGCAAACACAAACATTACAACCCTGTCACTACTAAACGTTGATGATTGCAAACTCCCCACCGCAAAACCGATGGTAAAGAATACTTATGTACAATTATTGCAAATCGCGGAGTATGACAGCACACCGGTCACTCAATGCAGGGTAGAGGTCGACAGAACAATATTCTACTGCGGTATGCATTCACACATATCACTAGTACATAACGGAAGAGCTTCCTACATTATGGAACTTAGTTCAGAAGCATGCGTGAAAATGCACATGAACGGACCCTTTTCATTTGGTCACAAAGATTTTATAACTGGAACTAAACCTAACAGCACCGTGACGCGAAGTGTCACCTTGGCTGGGACAATAGGAATGGACGGCACCTGCAAAGGCGTGGAATACTCCGACCCTCTGGGTACGTGGAGCAATGTAGTTGTACAAGCCGTCGTAAAAATATCATTACGACATTATATAGCAGTAACTAAACCAAGCGCAGATAAGATAATACTAGATTCAAGAATGCATTGCAAATTATCCGAAGGAAGATGCCTCGACATAGAGGGAGGAAACACGTTCTGGGCTCCGATACCCACCGATCATTGCAAATTTAGCAGCTATTCCGTGTTATTCGAGGGAAAAGCAAAGAGGATATTCGATAACACGACAAGAAATTGGCAAGAAGTATACGCAATAACTTCAGACGAAATTACGTTCGCACTCGCAAAACGAGGTGTCATCACCATATGCAACTACGTATTGATGCGTACAGAACACCCGAAGCTATTTATATTAGAGACTCGAAAAGGCGAAGTATTCACAAGAAGAACGGGTATTATGACAAGTAATTTGGATATATTCTCTTATGTTAATAGCAAATTCGTATATTTAGAAAAACACATTCGCAATCAGATGACATCACTATACAGAGAAGTCATTAAGCAAGAATGTCTGATTGAAAAACAAACACTAGAAAACGCGCTTACAATCGCAAAGATATTACCAGAGGATTTTGCATATCAAATCATGAAAAAACCCGGTTATATGGCAATGGTCGCAGGAGAAGTTATACGAAATTATCTGATAAAGTGTATACCTACCCCTGTAAGACGACGAGAAACAAAAGAATGTTATCAACAATTACCAGTCTCGAAAGGAAACAGCTCTTATTTTATGACACCGAAAACGAATTTGCTAGTAAAAACAGGAACGCAGATTGATTGTAACCCGTACGTGCCAGTCATGTATCGATTAGAAGGAAATTGGTATAAAATAAATCCTAGCGCAGCCTCCGCACTACCGCCTAATGAATTACAACCACAAACAGCGCAAACGTGGACTTACTCGAACCCGACTTCATTAGCCACGTCAGGAATATATTCATTACAAGAATTGGAAAAATTACGCGATCACATTATGTTCCCTGCGGAAAAACCCGCTGTTCTAAACACTATCGCACGAGGAATGTCCGGACAACATGCAGAAAGACAAGGGTTATCGTTTTTAAACTTACTCGATAAAGACGCACTCCACGAGATCACCAGCAGCGCATGGGATCATCTTTGGGGATGGTTTACGGGTTTCGGTACCGTCAGCGCTGGAATCCTGGGCCTATGAATAATATTACGCACTGTCAAACTCATATTAAATACTGCACTTCAAGGATACGCGTTACACCGAATTTATGAATGGAGTGTTCACCTGCTAGGAGCAATAGGAGACTCAGTAGCCAATATCTTATCGCATCTACACGCATCAAGAAGAAAAGATTCCGCACATTCAAAGAACCCGTCATACGAAGAAACTAACATTAAAGAAGATAATAAGGCGGATGAAAAGAAGGAATCTCTAAAGGAAACGAAGAACGAAACAACACGCGAAAAAGTCACCGTATACGTGATGCCACATCATGGTCAAGTACACTCTACCACGGTAAAATAAGCAACGTGGAACGACGACCAGGAAGCGACGCGCACCGTGAGAAGACTAACAAGTACACCTTAGGTCGCGTCCTTCGACAGGTAAACCCCACTCCAACCAATTACCTGCCTCGAGGTCGAGTGGACTAAGCAAGGTGTCCCTTACCTAAAGATCATAAAAACCAGGACCCTTGCTCAGGAATTTCAAAGAAAAAAAAAAAAAAAAAGGATCTAAGAGGTATAAGGCAAAAAGGAAAGTTGGAAGGAAGAAGAAACTTTCCGAAGCGAACAAGAAAAAATCAAGGAAAGATAAAATCTTAAAAAAAAAAATAAATAAAAGGGTACGAGAGTAGAAGACCCAAAAGAATAGAATCTAAAAGGATACAAGAGTTGAGAAGTCAAAAATCTAAAAGGAAACATAAATTCCAAAAGAAGCAAAAGAAATCTAAAGATAGAATCTAAAAAGGTACAGAGGAGAAAATCTAAAAAGGAAACATAAATTCCAAAAGAAGCAAAAGAAATCTAAAGTTAAAATCTAAAAGGATACAGAAGAGAAAGTTGAGAAGGATGTTGCGACATTACTTATCTCGGATCAAGCGTCGAGCTTGATTGCTGTTCGTCGGATTGACCGAAACTTATACGTTGACTTCGCAGCACGCTCACCGAACTCTTCGCGACAAAATTAACTGCACGTTAAGTCTAAGTGATGCTTTTTGATAACGAGTGTATGTTCACGACGGGTTGTTGTCCACTGAATTTTCGGAGAACGCTTCCTCCGAAGAAAGCTAATTTTTCCCTCCCTACCAAGGAATTTGATGGGGGTGACACGGAATTTTTCCTAAAGCGAGGCCGCACCACCCCAGTGGATGTAACGCTTAAGGGAGGCGGCATGTACCGTTGGCGAACACCTCCTCGTGACGATCACGGCGATCAACGGTTTTTCTGAGATTTTATGATATGGCCTGGTTAGCGTCTTGACGCGAGAGGTTTATGGCACCGGTCGAGTACCCGAAATTAAAACGCTCGACTCTCAGAGGAATAAAAAGGAGGGTCTCCATTGTATCATGTTTTTCTAAAGGGTCATCGAAGTCCTTGTTGAGAACGTGAACGTTGAAATGGAAGACTTCGACGACGAACATAAAAATTATTGCTTCTACGAGTTCGACGTAGGATTTTCTGATTGTCTTTTTAAGACTGATTAGACTTGTACCTTTTTTTCCCGAAAATTAACGGTATCCAACATCTGCTCGCAGATGCGAGCACTGGACATTGCTTATTTTCAAGTGACTAAAGGTTTTTATGATCGCGAGTAATTTGAGTTTAACGATTTGATTAAAGTGTTCACCGTTACTTCATTTGCCTTTACGAAATAACAAAGGAGGAACAAATTCTTATGATTTAAACATTATTGTAAAAATTGAAATTATGGCGTTTGTTGTGGTCGTTTTTGTAACAATTGGTTTATGTAATACTAATAAATGATAATGATTTTAAGAAACATGTAAGAGTAATTAATTTTTGAAACCTTTAATTATCCCTGACGTTTCGGTAATCTGAATTTTACCATCCTCAAAGGGCACAAATTTGCTTCCAAATAAACAATTAAATTATTCTCCCTGTAAACCAACGGTAGAACATTAAAAAAGGGGGGACAACACTATACTTTAAACTACCACTTTTTTTAATTAAGTATATCATTTCTTACGTGATATACTCAATTAATCAATGGTAGGAATTAATATGTAATTACTTACATGTAAGATTAAGAAGAGACTCTAAGTTATATTAAAAATGATTCTAAGACTTTAAATTAACAATACTTGTTTACTATTCCAATCCTATGATCTTTATTCGGCTACATCTTCCGGACTACTGAGTCACGAATATCTTTGACGGTTATGATATGGTTACGTATGAAAAACCTGATGTTGACTTTAATTACTTGTAGGTGTTGTGGAGGTGACAATATTACGTTTACTTTTTTGAAATTCGAGCGCGTGTTTATCTTACTCGTATCCAACAGAAATTGCGGAAGCATCTTAGGTGGCGTCAGTGTCAGAGAGCGCGAAATATGAACGGTCTTATACTTGAAAGCAATAGTTTAAAGAAGGTGGGATGTAAAGCTGACAGAAAACCTTTAAATCTTAACGCTGAGGCCATGCCTGTGAATCCAAGGATTGAAAAACGAGGAGAGGAAGATATGGATAGGTGGAAGTATCATATCTATTCACTTAATTAAACGAAAAGTTTAATAATATTTGTGAAATAATCATTTACTTCCTCGTTTTCCGTTCTGGAATTGACGGTGTTATTCAAGATAATGTGAAAGGTTTCTGCGAGTCTTCTTTTATATCTATTGCTCTCATGGTGTAAGACTGTTACGTTCTCTAGATCGAAGTTGTGTCCAGTGTTAATCTTATGGTGGACAAGGTCTGTGCTCTGTGTGTGTAGATGTTCGAGAGACAATTTATGCTGGTTAATTCTACTTGCAATATATTGACCTGTTTCTCCTACATAGCATTTCTGGCAATCTTTGCATTGAATACGATACACGACGTCAGTTATTTTGTCTTTAATAATTCTGTCTTTACTTGGACGGAAAAGTGAACCTATTTTACTATGGGAACTAAAAATGGTTGTGTAGTTGTATGTTCTAAGAATAGAAGAAATTTTGTCACTAACTCCTGGGATGTACGGTAGTACTCCCATATTTCTCCAGGTAAGTCTACCAAGTTTTTCTAACCTAAGCCTCTTTTTGACATCTCTCTCATAAGGATGGTAGATTTCATGTATCCTTTCTTTTATTACCTCATTGATGAAGTTGGTGGGATAGCAATTGTTAATTAATGTTTGCTTAATTAAATTGATGTTGTTTGCTCTGAATGAGATATCTGAAAGGCGTACTGCTCTGTCTACAAGACCTTTTATGAGTGCTCTTTTTTGTTTAATAGGGTGAGCTGACAAGAAATTAACGTATCTACCGGACCAAGTTTTTTTGTGGTACCAGTTGCATGTAATGCTGTTATTATCTCTTATGAGAAGGATGTCCAAGAAGCTTATTGAGTTATTAACCTCTTCTTCATAGGTAAATTGTAACCTCTTATTATAACCGTTAAAGACCGCTAACATCAGTTCTATTTGTCCTTCAGGTATCGCTGTGATAATATCATCTACGTATCTTTTGAAAAAAGGTAATTGGAAAGGCAACTTATTTATGCAAAAACTCTGAAGCTGTTCCATAACGAGTTCTGCTAGAACGGGAGAGAGAGGGGACCCCATCGGACTGCCAAAAATCTGTTTGTAAGCCTGTCCGTTAAATATGAAAGTAGTAGAAGTCATAACAAATTGAATGGCTTCTATAAAGGAGGTCTGTGAGATTCTAGTGTGTAACTTGATTCTTTCCCAATTCTTTTTTATTGCAGCTATTACCAGTTTATACGGGATGTTAGTGAACAGAGCTGTTACGTCTAATGATACTAGATAATAACGATCAGGTATTATAACTTCATCAATGAATTTTTTAAATTCCCAGCTGTCTTTAGTGTAATGCTCATTGTTACCTTTTATATTTTGTAGGATGTCGGATAAGAACCTCGCTAGTTTGTATGTGGGACCATTAACAGAAGATACGATAAGTCGCCAAGGGGTGTTTTCCTTATGGATCTTTGGAAGACCGTACGCACGAGGAGTAGTGGCGTTATGGATTTTAAGTGCTTTATTCTCATTTTCCTCAATGTAACCTTTCCTTAACCAAGTGTCCATCATCGTGTTGTTCTTTTTCTGATAAGTGCTTGTGTTCTCTGTGCGGATTTTTTCATACGTGTTAGTGTCATTAAGCATATTATCAATTTCTGTAATATATGTGTTTCTTTCAATAATAACTGTGATGTTACCTTTGTCTGCTCTTGTGACTAATAAGTTAGGATTATTATTAAGGAATGTTATGGTTTCTTTTATAGCTAGGGAAATTTTTACATGGTGAGGGTTGAATTGGTGAAATCTTTTAATATAATTGAATAATGTGTTGATAACTTTAAATCTGACTTCTTTTCTTATATTACTAGGAAATTTTGATACATTATTTTCAAGATCTATAATGTATTTTAAGATCCATTTTTTTATGTTATAGTTAAGAAAACTATGGTTTTGACCTAATGCTAAGATAGTTTGTACATTAGGTGGGATCTGTGTATTTGTCAAATTCTTTAACCATTTGTTCGTGTTCATTTCCTTAAATGGGTTGTTATTGTTATGTTTTTTAGTTTTGTTCAATTTATCAACACATTTTCGTTTAGTTCTTAGAAACAGCTTGTTAAAAGATTTCTTTTGTGAGTTAAAGAATTGCACATGTATTTCGGGAGGTAGGAAGGTTCTTATAAGGAATTCATCCTTGTTCAATCGTCTTCTGATAATGGTTTCCGTGTGGTGTAAGTCTGCAATTTCTACATTCAATAATTGTTGTTTGAATTTATAAACGATTGTGTTCAATTTTGTAATAGATTTAATTTGAAAAAGATCAGTATTGAATTTTTTGTTCTCTATGAGTGGAGGAAACAATTTTTCTTTTCTGTAAGATAGCAATAAGCATTTTTTGTACAAGTAATTAAAGTCAACATCAGGTTTTTCATACGTAACCATATCATAACCGTCAAAGATATTCGTGACTCAGTAGCCCGGAAGATGTAGCCGAATAAAGATCATAGGATTGGAATAGTAAACAAGTATTGTTAATTTAAAGTCTTAGAATCCTTTTTAATATAACTTAGAGTCTCTTCTTAATCTTACATGTAAGTAATTACATATTAATTCCTACCATTGATTAATTGAGTATATCACGTAAGAAATGATATACTTAATTAAAAAAAGTGGTAGTTTAAAGTATAGTGTTGTCCCCCCTTTTTTAATGTTCTACCGTTGGTTTACAGGGAGAATAATTTAATTGTTTATTTGGAAGCAAATTTGTGCCCTTTGAGGATGGTAAAATTCAGATTACCGAAACGTCAGGGATAATTAAAGGTTTCAAAAATTAATTACTCTTACATGTTTCTTAAAATCATTATCATTTATTAGTATTACATAAACCAATTGTTACAAAAACGACCACAACAAACGCCATAATTTCAATTTTTACAATATTATATATTACAAGGTCGATAAACTCTTTAATCTTTGATTTAAACATTTAAAGAAATACCAAAACAAACTTTAACATTAAAAGGAAAAAGAACAAACGAAATATTAAACATTTAAAGAAAGACCAAGACAAATTTTAAACATTAAAAAGAAATAAAAAAATGAAAAGGGGAACGAATGATTGAGACAACGAAACAGATTTTGAACAATAGATAAAAAAAAAAAGAGGAACAAACAAGACAAAACTTTTAAACATTAAAAAAAAAAAAAAAAAAAAAAAAGGGAACAAACAAGACAACCTTTTAAACATTGGAAAAAAGAGGAGGAACAAACAAAACTAAACTTTTAAACATTAGATAAAAAAAAAGGGGGAAGAAACAAAGAAAACAGAAACCAAAATATCAACTGAACGTAATTCTTTGTTAATTCTAATATAATTAAACCTAAGATTTTTAATGAAAATTCGAGAAAGGACCACCGGGAAGCGACGCTTACCCCCACCACTCTACCAAAGGGACCGTTGAGGTCCGCCGCGCGCACTTAAAAGGAGCGGTCCAGGCAACGGAAGATCACTCTCTCCTGGACGACCGCCTAAGTCATACCTGTACGACGAAGCTAAGTCTCAAGGATCACCTTAGCAGAAGGAAGCGACTCACTTACTTAAGGAGTACTACCAATTCTACGGATCTGATGTCCTGCGTACATTTTTTTCATAGTATATCGGTGTCTTGTTGCTAAAGTAATGTTTTTCTTTTTAAATTCTCTCTTTGATATAACTTAGAAGCATTAGTATTATTAGTATCAATTCCTTGTCTACGCCTTCGCGGCAACGGCGAGTTTAACGTAAAACACCAGTGGTGTTATCGCTTGGACGACTTGTACGTCAAGTGAAAGATAGTAAATCTATCTGAATATTATCAAAATCAAATTCTTACATGCTAAATTGCATATAACGATTAAGCAACTACTTTACGAAAATAGGGAAATTGGTTACTTACCTTATCTCTGCTCGTTCAGAAACCTGTAATAAAAAGGAAAATAAAATTAGAATAACACTATAATCAAAGAAAGGAAAATATACTTACCTATTCCGTATAATTACGAGATAACCTCCAACACCCTGTATTCCTAAAGTAATTAATTAATTCGTGATTTCTTAAAATTAAAAGTAAAATATATTAGGGCTCTTATCGATCTAACATATTAGTAGTTCGGTAAAATCCAAAATTATAAAGATTAAAAGTATAAATAGAAATTATTGTTCTGTTTTATCGACCGTCGGTAAATATAAAGCGTATTCGATATATTCTGAATCGATACTATCATATTTTCGCTACGTCGGTATGAAAGAAGACGCAGATTTACTTTAAGTTATGTTTATTGTATCAAAAGGCAGTACATATTTGTTTTATTATTTGTTAATTAATATAACTTTATGTTAAGAAGGACCTATTTTAGTTAGATACGCAATAATAAGCAAAGGTCGCTTTACTTTATCTTAGGTTAAGAAAATATATATAATAATACATAAATAATATACATATAATATACATAGTAATAAATATATATAATACATAAATAATCAAAAGAAAACTAGAAAACCCAAAAAGAATACATAAAATAATAAAATATATAAAAATACTTACCTTGTGATAGTCCTCAGAATAAAAGATACATTACGATAATTATAAGTTAGATAAATAAAAGAAAATATTATATTCATGTACGTATACTAATAATAAGCACGAAAGGCAACACACACTTATGTATATACATATATATATCGGCAAATGATAGACACGTAATCTTAAGAAATTAGAAAATAAGTTTGATTTATTCAAGAAATATTACATTACATATTATTATAACCTTAGTATATAACGATCACTCGTCATAAATAAGAGATATCGTATTGTTTATTCAGTTATTTTCAATTAATTATACTTAATAACGAGATCTTCGTTAGAAACATTTAGTTATGTTATTGTTTAAAACCAAAAATCGGTTAATTAACGAGCAGTCGTACAAAATCCCATCCAGAAGTCCTGAAACAAAAATAAAATTACTAAATATACACTTAAATAAGTAACACGTAATAACGAATTCATACTCACCGTTCCGTTCGAATAAATCGCATTCCTTTCCATAATTAAAGTTTCTAAAAGAAAATATACATAACATATTACTTAATTATATAAATTACATACATCAATAATAAAATAATAATAGAATAAATAGTTATTAACGTCAAAAACGTATAATTGCGACATATTGCGCAATCCATAAAAGTCCACGTAAGCTTACGACATATTGCGCAATCCTCTAATATCCACGTGTACTAACCGATAGTGCCGCTCCTTGCCGCTATGTGGCGCCCGACTCCCGTGGGTAGTATTCTAATTCATAATACCTAAGAGATGCGCGTCGCGACTATTCAATATACAGATTGAGAGTAGAAGGCGAATTCGAGAAGGGTGGCGCAGACAAGCTTTGCGGCTCCATTGCACTCTCAGATTCGTCTGCCGATCAGTCTTTCACTCCCTCGGCTACTGGCGCGGTTCGACCTTGCAGTCAGTAAGTATAGCCCATAGGAACCCCACGTTAGGTGCCATTAACGGGTGCTGGCTGGACTAGCATTCGGGTATGGTGACGAATTCCCAGCCATCGAGCAATGGTGACTAGGATTTGTCCGTCTCAGTAATCGAGTTCGCGATTAGCTTCACTTTCCTAACCTGTAAATTCACGCGTATTAATTTAATTTCGAGTCACTCTTAAAATTTATACTTACCTTATTAAATTCCTCCATTTTCTCTCGTTCCCTTCGAGTCACGTTAAATTTTCCTTACCTACAAAATCGTTCCTTACCTCGTAATACTTCGCTTTAACCGAAATCTGCTTTCATTTATTTTCTTAATTTTCTCCTGAAATCGGAACAGACATAAATTATTTTCGTTCACATTATTTATTTGAACATTGTTAAGTTTCTAATGGATTATAAATCCAATCGTGATATTTTCTTTCGTCGTTAAACTAATATTTCTTACTACTTTCTTTAAATCGATATATCGAAATGAAACCAAAGATAATTATAATTTACATTTTTATTTTGATAATTATATCTAAACCTATCGTCGAATATTGTCTGTGATATTACGTATTTACTTTGTTATATTCCTTTATATATTTTCATTTACCTCTTTGTAGATACCTATCGAATTTATTAAACCTTTTGAGAATATAATATTGTTAACCTTACCAATTGATTCTTTCTTCTATTTCCATCTTTCATCCTCTATTGAACTGCCATTTTTGGACACAATAAAAAGCGTCCGAGAACAGGTCGACATTTGCTTACTGAACGTTGGATGTTCTTCTCACGCAACAAATTTTCTTCTCTTTTCTCTTTTCCCTTTATCTTTCCTGCAAATTATTGAATAATATTCTTCTCATACTAATAATCTAAAAATAATATACTAATTAATCCGTTATACGTCAAACAAAAACCATTTAACGTACTAATATTTACCCAATACTCATTATCCTTCTTGTTAGTCCATGTCTCTTCTGTAATTTCCTCCTACAAAGTAAATATATAATTGAACCATTTATTTTCAAACTTTAGTTATTAAACACTTACCTTTTCATAGTTCGTCATATTTTTCTTCGCTTCTCTTAATAATAAAATAAAATCTTGCAAAATACAGAACATTATCGAACATTCGCTTAAACTATCGAAAAGACTGTCCGGGACGTAGTCCTTATTTATATTCTTCAATACTTACCTTTCGAGTATCCGTCCTTCGCGTAACCTTGTTTCTTCATTCTCCTCTTGATTCCGTCGTAGACCTGAAAATAAACATAACATTAGTAATCTTTTCGTATAAATTCATACTTACCTGTTGTTATCTTCGATCCTTTCCAATAAGCCTTCTGCAAACCTCCTAATCTGAAAAGAAAAATTAATTAGTTTCATTTAACATAACCTTTTTATTTAATTTTCACTTACCTTTCTTCATTATATTTTCTCCTCCACGCTCGTGCGACCGCTACCAACATTCCCTTTTGAGTATCCTCATCCTCCGTCCTTGAAGGTACCTAGGACGTAACAATACGATGAACCGGTCCAGAGACGACCTACCCCGTATTATGTAGCTGACATCCTGCGTCCAAATCGGCCTCCGATAGCGAGGATCCATGAACCTTTTGGACCACCGCAGCCATCCCGCTGCCAGGTATTGGAAGTACCCGAAAGCAGCCCGGAGCCAGGGTGCTGGCCATTTTGCAGCAGCTCGACGGAGGACGACGCTCCCAAGAAAGCATACAACCTACGCACACGTAAAGACACGTAAAAAGTGTTAGTGCGTTCAATGGCGGTGGCGTTTTAATGGTGTCAGTGATTTCACCTTTTCTATTATTATTTACACATCCGAATAAGACTTTATTAAGTTAGTTATATATATATATTGTAACGTTTCGCCTTCCTTACCTTTTCGAACGCTAACGTTACTTTACCGAATGATTCGGTCCTTTAGGGACTGGCAGAGGAAAGTGGGAAAGTTAATAAATAATATGCGCGAAAATTAGGTAAAATTGCGTTTATTCAATGCTTCGTATTCTTCGGAACCCGCTCGTAACTCCTGAACAGCTGATCGCGCCGTGTTTATCTTTTTTCTACGCGTCGTCGTCTTCGCCGGTCTCGTCTGACTCATACACGCAGTCACACGCCTACACACGTTCGCATACACCTATGTTCGCTCGACGATACTCGGATCCTCGTTTACCCACACAGACGCTCTCACACGCACTCTTCGACTTGCTTTGCACGCACCTATGCTTACTTTCACACACACGGACGCTTGCTCGCACAGATGCTTGCTCACACAGACTCTTGTTCACACAGATTCTCTCACACACACTCTTAATATACTGCTTATCCCTAATGGTACGCAAAGGTAATAAAAATAAAGTGATACACCTTACTTTAGGCGACGTTGTGTATGGTATAGCTTCGTATGCCGTAGCACTGTGTTGGTGATCGGCTTTCCCCGCTCACCCTCCGTTTGTTGTCGATCCCTGCTTCGCCGCTTCTCGACACTCGCGAAAGCACTTTTTCAACCCGTGATTTGAAGAGCGTTTTACGTACTTTGAAAATGCCGATTATGCACGAAATTATAACTTTTACGAACTGTGATCTTTAAGAGAAACTCGGAATGCACTGTCTTCCCTTGCGTGGGCTTGTTATTTAAATGCTTGTCCCCACCGCTCTTACTTGCGCGCGATCGAATTTCTATTGTCTATTACGATCCCCTCTTTTAATTATTACCTGCGGTTATTGTCCTCGCGGCTGGCCCTGAACTCGTTGGCCATCAAATTCCTATCTCGCCGAATTCCAAACTATTTCGCGTATCTTCCTACCTTGTCTTTCTTCAACGTTTTTTCTATGCTTTCGTGCTCGCGTGCCGATCTCGCGGTGCGTTTACCTTTATACTTCTATTTTTAGATTATTTGCGCATTCCTTCGTTCGTGGGATTATAACTTTCATGTCGTGTTACTTATGATTTATTGTAATTTAATTATCACCTCAGCTATACCGTATCAATATATATATATATATCATATACAACCTGTAGTAAACGTATCTTTCCTAATTCTTTATAATAACTAGGATAATTATAAATTGAATCCTAATTCTTTATAATAACTAGGATAATTATAAATTGAATACGTGCATAATACGTAAACTAACCTTTTTTATATATATATTTGCATTAAAATAATATTTAAAACTTAGTAACATATGAGATACAACCAGTAACCTCTAGAAAACGTGTGCACCTATTCAACATGTAACCTTACCACGTGTAAATATTTGCACTATTTTTGTAACCGTCGAACCGCACCCTTAGAGCGCATAACTAGAAAAATATAAACTAAACCTAGTCACGCTCTCTAAGAGGAAGTCGTAAAAATAAGGAACTCCTATGTAACTCGATCTAACAAGGGGACATTACGGCCTCGGAAATTGACTTCGGGATGACACTTTGCAGGTTTGTAGTATACCTTTAGAAAATTCGATTTGCAAAGTAAGAGCGCGCACTAGCCATAAACTTTCGAGAAAAATGACTTTAAAGTTTTACGTGTAAGACGTATACCGGTCACTTTGAAGACCATCCAAGAGCGGCGCAGTGGCCGAGTTGTAGCGAACTCGCTTGCGGCGCGGGCGGTCCGTGTTCGATCCCCGTGTGGAAACTTTTTTTTTTTTTTTTTCAATTCTTCAAAAAATTATAAAAACTGTGAAATAAAGTTAATGACATACTAATGAAGAATTTAAGAATACTAATATGAAGAATTTAATCATATAGAAATCACCTACATGCACGATTAAAGTGATTCCTCCGAAATGTACTCCACTTGTTCAACCTTGCGATGTCTATTTTTATAGACAAGTAAAAAATTTAATAAAACGAATACAGAATTGCGCTTATCTGATTGAAAATAATAGAGAAATAAATTCACGTGAGGACTGTATAAAAATCCAATCCATCGTGCATCATCAATTATCATCGCCAATTTTTAATGAAATGATCCGGTATGCCTGGTTCGCTTCCAAGCTCTCTGACGAAAGAGAAATGTTCAGAAATGTAAATGAAGTATGTTTTCCGGTAGAACTTTTAAAAAAAGGTTGTTCATGTGAACAATCTTCCTTCATAAATTGTGCGAGATGTAATAATATTTTATGTTTTCAATGTTTCTATGACAATTATCATTCTGGATCTTGTAAATAAAATTAAAAATATCTTTAATTCACATTTTAATTTGTTGTAACAGTCATTTCATTAATAGAAAAAATTATATATGATTAAATTCTTCATATTAGTATGTCATTAACTTTATTTCACAGTTTTTATAATTTTTTGAAGAATTGAAAAAAAAAAAAAAAAAGTTTCCACACGGGGATCGAACACGGACCGCCCGCGCCGCAAGCAAGTTCGCTACAACTCGGCCACTGTGCCGCTCTTGGATGGTCTTCAAAGTGACCGGTATACGTCTTACACGTAAAACTTTAAAGTCATTTTTCTCGAAAGTTTATGGCTAGTGCGCGCTCTTACTTTGCAAATCGAATTTTCTAAAGGTATACTACAAACCTGCAAAGTGTCATCCCGAAGTCAATTTCCGAGGCCGTAATGTCCCCTTGTAAGCCATAATGTAGACTTACCGAAACCTCCTAAACGAGAAGTCGTAAAGATAAGCAATCTTATAATAGGCGACAACCGAACCTTTCTAAAAAGGAAGTCGTAAAGTTTACACACTCTCTTTTCCAAAGAGGACCCTTTTTGTAAAACCACACTAATAAGAACAGATACATAAACTTCCAAACAGCTGCAGACCGCGCACGCTCTGTAACGCTCGCTTATCTTATTAGAACAGGAAACATTAATCTCTGTATACAACAGCTGCCGATGACTCAGCTTAGGTTTTCCCATGTATTGTAAGCCCTCGCTGGGTATATAAACCGGAGCTCTCGGAGCTCCATAGCTTCAGTCTTACGGAATCAGTGAACGTGTTAACTTCGTTTCGGCCAGTCGATCAGTCGAGGTCAGAGTGAAACTAGTCAACCACATATTTACGTTTTAATACCATTGTAATCTGCGAACTTCGCAACTACGAAGAAGGTAACTCATCTTTATTATAATTGTCAAGCTGAATAAATACTTATAACTATTCGGGTGTACTGAAAACCCCTGAAGTCCTTACGTTTGCAAATCGCGTGTTTTTGGACTAAGCTTTCTTAGCAAAGGTGAAGTATACGTCTTCAAATTTACTATTCGTGGAATTAGAAGAAAATATCACGCTTGACAGAGAAATACCCTTCAAGAACAAGGATAGGGCATAACTGGGAACTCTCCTATAATTAAAAGAGTCACTTAGGTGCAGCGGCACCGTACTCCAGGCGCTAGCATCCCCATACTTATCATTTCTTCCTATCCGAACGTACGCAATCGGTCGGTGTTACGACCCTGGTGCGACTCGAGAGCTAAGGACGATGGGAGGATACCGCTTGGTTTCTTCGACCAGTCCTTCGTCAAGATGTCCGACCAATTGCGTACGTTCGGATAGGAAGAAATGATAAGTATGGGGATGCTAGCGCCTGGAGTACGGTGCCGCTGCACCTAAGTGACTCTTTTTATTATAGGAGAGTTCCCAGTTATGCCCTATCCTTGTTCTTGAAGGGTATTTCTCTGTCAAGCGTGATATTTTCTTCTAATTCCACGAATAGTAAATTTGAAGACGTATACTTCACCTTTGCTAAGAAAGCTTAGTCCAAAAACACGCGATTTGTAAACGTAAGGACTTCAGGGGTTTTCAGTACACCCGAATAGTTATAAGTATTTATTCAGCTTGACAATTATAATAAAGATGAGTTACCTTCTTCGTAGTTGCGAAGTTCGCAGATTACAATAGTATTAAAACGTAAATATGTGGTTGACTAGTTTCACTCTGACCTCGACTGATCGACTGGCCGCAACGAAGTTAACACGTTCACTGATTCCGTAAGACTGAAGCTATGGAGCTCCGAGAGCTCCGGTTTATATACCCAGCGAGGGCTTACAATACATGGGAAAACCTAAGCTGAGTCATCGGCAGCTGTTGTAGACAGAGATTAATGTTTCCTGTTCTAATAAGATAAGCGAGCGTTACAGAGCGTGCGCGGTCTGCAGCTGTTTGGAAGTTTATGTATCCGTTCTTATTAGTGTGGTTTTACAAATAGGGTCCTCTTTGGAAAAGAGAGTGTGTAAACTTTACGACTTCCTTTTTAGAAAGGTTCGGTTGTCGCCTATTATAAGATAGCTTATCTTTACGACTTCTCGTTTAGGAGGTTTCGGTAAGTCTACATTATGGCTTAGATCGAGTTACATAGGAGTTCCTTATTTTTACGACTTCCTCTTAGAGAGCGTGACTAGGTTTAGTTTATATTTTTCTAGTTATGCGCTCTAAGGGTGCGGTTCGACGGTTACAAAAATAGTGCAAATATTTACACGTGGTAAGGTTACATGTTGAATAGGTGCACACGTTTTCTAGAGGTTACTGGTTGTATCTCATATGTTACTAAGTTTTAAATATTATTTTAATGCAAATATATATATATAAAAAAGGTTAGTTTACGTATTATGCACGTATTCAATTTATAATTATCCTAGTTATTATAAAGAATTAGGAAAGATACGTTTACTACAGGTTGTATATGATATATATATATATATATATATAACTAACTTAATAAAGTCTTATTCGGATGTGTAAATAATAATAGAAAAGGTGAAATCACTGACACCATTAAAACGCCACCGCCATTGAACGCACTAACACTTTTTACGTGTCTTTACGTGTGCGTAGGTTGTATGCTTTCTTGGGAGCGTCGTCCTCCGTCGAGCTGCTGCAAAATGGCCAGCACCCTGGCTCCGGGCTGCTTTCGGGTACTTCCAATACCTGGCAGCGGGATGGCTGCGGTGGTCCAAAAGGTTCATGGATCCTCGCTATCGGAGGTCGGTTTGAACGCAGGATGTCAGCTACATAATACGGGGTAGGTCGTCTCAGGACCGGTTCATCGTATATATGCTCCTCGTCATCTCTCTTTCTCTTCGGTGAGACTTTTGTTCCGGTAGATGAAGATGGACCTTCGTGTCGATTCGCCGTGACGTCACGGTCCATTGCTGTCATGGAGAGGACTCTGCGTTCGGCGACGATCAGTGCCTTGGCCTCTGCGAGGGTTATTACTCCCGGTGCAGGCGGAATGGGGCGTTCCAGAGGTTCACCGATGTCCACAGGTAAGCTCGTGTGTCTTCTTATGCCGTACCCCTGTTGGCCTCCTTCCGTAGTGGCACGGTACTGGGATGGTCCAGCGTCATTACGTCTTATTTCTAACTCGGAGGTGCGCATCAATAGGTCATCGTATATTACGCGATGCTCCTCCCGTTCTTCTTCGATGTCGAGACACTCTGCTGTGATTGACCATGCGTCTTCAGGTGTCTTGTTGAGTTTAAAATATCCGCAAGGGCATGACCAGGCGGCTGTAGAGGTAGGGACGTCACTAGAGGTAGGGACGTCACACGGACATCTTGACGAAGGACTGGTCGAAGAAACCAAGCGGTATCCTCCCATCGTCCTTAGCTCTCGAGTCTCACCAGGGACGTAACACAAGTATTGAAATGTTTCCGTTTTCGAAAGTTTGAATTATGCGAAAGGGACCGTCATACTGGTCGTCGAGCTTATTCGCTTTATTTTCTTTTTGTAAGTATGCCCAGTTGTCTATTTTAAATTCTTGCGCGTTTTGCTTTTGATCGTAGTATTCTTTCGATTTTTCTTTAGCTCTGATAAATTTTTCTCTTGCTAGGTTCCTTATGAATTCCATGTTATTGAGCAAGTTTTGCATATATTCCGGATACGTGGTAAGCTTTGCTTGGGTGCTGCACGTCGGTACTCGAGCCATTTTCCCGTATACGAGCTCGTATGGCGTGTACCCGGTTCCTTCGTGTATACTTGTGTTATACGAGAACATGCATAGTTCGATCAGGTCATCCCAATCGGTTCGTTGGTTTACGTAGTGCTTCAGGTATTCGATTAAAACGTGATGACTTCGTTCTAAAGAACCATTTGATTGTGGGTGAAATGCAGTAGTTTGTAATTGTCGTATACCGAGTTTTTTTATTATAGCTCGGGTAAATGCTCTAACGAAGGCGGCTCCTTGGTCTGTTAGAATAAATTGAGGCGTGCCGTACTGGCATATGAAGTGTTTAATGAATGCATCTGCTATGTCCACTGATGTAGCGGTCTTGAGTGGGACTGCGATGGATAGTTTTGTCAGATTATCTTGCATCGTAAGTGGGTACTTATGTTCCTTCCTCGTGATGGGTAAAGGTCCCACGATGTCCAAAGAAACTTTGTAAAAATGGCTCTGGTGGTGTATCCGTAATTTGCATAGGTTGCCGCGTTTTCTGGCGAGTTAGTTGCCTCTTCTGACAGCTTGAACACTTTCTCACGTATTTGGTGACGTCTTTTTTCATTCCTTCCCAGTAATAGTTCATTTTTATTCTTGCGTAGGTCTTGGTAATTCCTTTGTGTCCTCCGGTTACGGATGCGTGATTTTCGGAGAGTATGTGCGGTATCTCGGCTTGTTTTGGTATCTCAATTTCATTTGTGCATATTCTTATTGAGTACGTGGATAACTTAAACGTTGCTTCAATTTCTTGAAGGATAACGTCCCAAGGGATGGTAAGAATACCCTCTGGTGTTTTTGATATGGAAATTTCTCGTAATTTATTGCGTTGTAATAGACTTTCCGTTGTTTTTAAGGATTCTTTTAAATTCGTGTAAGAATTTACGACAAGAAAGTAATACGTTTTTCTTTTGTGCTCTTTCAAAACCACTTCTCCTGATTGCACATCTTCTGTAGGTGTGACGTCCCTACCTCTAGTGACGTCCCTACCTCTACAGCCGCCTGGTCATGCCCTTGCGGATATTTTAAACTCAACAAGACACCTGAAGACGCATGGTCAATCACAGCAGAGTGTCTCGACATCGAAGAGGAACGGGAGGAGCATCGCGTAATATACGATGACCTATTGACGCGCACCTCCGAGTTGGAAATAAGACGTAATGACGCTGGACCATCCCAGTACCGTGCCACTACGGAAGGAGGCCAACAGGAGTACGGCATAAGAAGACACACGAGCTTACCTGTGGACATCGGTGAACCTCTGGAACGACCCATTCCGCCTGCACCGGGAGTAATAACCCTCGCAGAGGCCAAGGCACTGATCGTCGCCGAACGCAGAGTCCTCTCCATGACAGCAATGGACCGTGACGTCACGGCGAATCGACACGAAGGTCCATCTTCATCTACCGGAACAAAAGTCTCACCGAAGAGAAAGAGAGATGACGAGGAGCATATATACGATGAACCGGTCCAGAGACGACCTACCCCGTATTATGTAGCTGACATCCTGCGTTCAAATCGGCCTCCGATAGCGAGGATCCATGAACCTTTTGGACCACCGCAGCCATCCCGCTGCCAGGTATTGGAAGTACCCGAAAGCAGCCCGGAGCCAGGGTGCTGGCCATTTTGTAGCAGCTCGACGGAGGACGACGCTCCCAAGAAAGCATACAACCTACGCACACGTAAAGACACGTAAAAAGTGTTAGTGCGTTCAATAGCGGTGGTGTTTTAATGGCGTCAGTGATTTCACCTTTTCTATTATTATTTACACATCCGAATAAGACTTTATTAAGTTAGTTATATATATATATATATATCATATATAACCTGTAGTAAACGTATCTTTCCTAATTCTTTATGATAACTAGGATAATTATAAATTGAATACGTGCATAATACGTAAACTAACCTTTTTATATATATTTGCATTAAAATAATATTTAAAACTTAGTAACATATGAGATACAACCAGTAACCTCTAGAAAACGCGTGCACCTATTCAACATGTAACCTTACCACGTGTAAATATTTGCACTCTTTTTGTAACCGTCGAACCGCACCCTTAGAGCGCATAACTAGAAAAATATAAACTAAACCTAGTCACGCTCTCTAAGAGGAAGTCGTAAAAATAAGGAACTCCTATGTAACTCGATCTAAGCCATAATGTAGACTTACCGAAACCTCCTAAACGAGAAGTCGTAAAGATAAGCAATCTTATAATAGGCGACAACCGAACCTTTCTAAAAAGGAAGTCGTAAAGTTTACACACCCTCTTTTCCAAAGAGGACCCTTTTTGTAAAACCACACTGATAAGAACGGATACATAAACTTCCAAACAGCTGCAGACCGCGCACGCTCTGTAACGCTCGCTTATCTTATTAGAACAGGAAACATTAATCTCTGTATACAACAGCTGCCGATGACTCAGCTTAGGTTTTCCCATGTATTGTAAGCCCTCGCAGGGTATATAAACCGGAGCTCTCGGAGCTCCATAGCTTCAGTCTTACGGAATCAGTGAACGTGTTAACTTCGTTGCGGCCAGTCGATCAGTCGAGGTCAGAGTGAAACTAGTCAACCACATATTTACGTTTTAATACCATTGTAATCTGCGAACTTCGCAACTACGAAGAAGGTAACTCATCTTTATTATAATTGTCAAGCTGAATAAATACTTATAACTATTCGGGTGTACTGAAAACCCCTGAAGTCCTTACGTTTACAAATCGCGTGTTTTTGGACTAAGCTTTCTTAGCAAAGGTGAAGTATACGTCTTCAAATTTACTATTCGTGGAATTAGAAGAAAATATCACGCTTGACAGAGAAATACCCTTCAAGAACAAGGATAGGGCATAACTGGGAACTCTCCTATAATTAAAAGAGTCACTTAGGTGCAGCGGCACCGTACTCCAGGCGCTAGCATCCCCATACTTATCATTTCTTCCTATCCGAACGTACGCAATTGGTCGGACATCTTGACGAAGGACTGGTCGAAGAAACCAAGCGGTATCCTCCCATCGTCCTTAGCTCTCGAGTCGCACCAGGGTCGTAACATAAGATAGAAGAATAAATTTTTGGTGGCAGCGGTGGGATAGCTTGCCAACGGAACTCAAGTACCGATCATTAATTACCGAGGTAATACAAGTGGAACGGTTCCGAAGAAGGAGAAGGATTCTTAAATAGCAGGAAGATGCCCATCATGCCAAGAGACACCTCCAGCGCAGAGGGAAACCTGATTACGACGACGGCCGCATCGCATATCCAAACCAGGTGCACCTATACAAGTACCACAAGCACCGACACACCGACTGGCTCACAAGCACACATACAACCTCAAACATACACACAGACGCAACCAAAGCCTACACCAATATTGACGCCAACTTTACCCACAGTGGAAAACATGGATCACATTATTATTCCACAAATTACGCTAAAAGACGCTCTTGAAGCAGTACCATACTTTCAAGGACGAGCAGACACTTTCCGAACTTTTGCGGAAGGATGTAGGAACGCTAGGGACATGATTCCTGCTCGATGTGAAATAAATCTCGTAAAACTTATCAGAAACAGGCTACAGGGTCCGGCGAAGGATTACATCGAAAACCGACTCTTCCAAACGGTAGAGGAATTATTGGAGTTCTTAGAGAATTTATTTTCACCACGATTATCACTCTCAACACTGTACTCACAGCTAAGCAACATCGTACAAAATCATACAGAAAATGTGATCACCTACGGCGCTCGTGTCGCCAAATTATTACAACTGCTGTTCGAAACGCATTCTAAGACTCACGCAAGACAAGACCCATTGTTTAAGCAAGATACAGAGGCAGAAGCCATCAAGTGTTTTTCTCGAGGACTCAAACGCGGAATTAAGATCAACCCGTCAAAGTTTATCAGGCTGCACGACGCCATACATGCCGCAATAGAAGCGGAAGACGAAAACCGACGTTATGAAGAGCTACATCAACGGGCACGGCCAATGGAAAGGAGCAACACCACCTGGTCTCGATTTACATCTGGAGTAAGGCAACCTGACTCTACGCAACCTCCACCGGGACCATCTCAATCACGAGATGACAATCGAATCGGAAGCTTCTCTTGCACTTATTGCCAAAAGCAAGGACACACCGCAGAACGATGTTGGGCAAAGAACGGAAGACCCCCTCCTAAAGATACCAAAGTATGCGATTATTGCCGTAATCTCGGTCATACGATCGACGAGTGCCGGAAGAAGAGCTATAATGAGTCGCAGTCGGGAAACGGCGCTACCCCTCTGAAAACTGGCGCGTCTCAGGGGGAACCCTCCCGAACCATACGCGTCATGAAATTCGAAACGAGCCGAAGCGAGTAAATCTATGCAAAACGCCTTCCCATAACACTCCTTCGATTTTGCACGTGCATTCAGACGGAAACATGGTTCTATTCATGCTTGATACCGGAGCAGAATTAAATGTAGTTAAAAGAAGAATGGTAATCGACGAATCTTATATTTATAAAGAGGAAACTTATCAAATCACGGGAATCACCGGTACAAATTTAAAAACACTGGGGTGTGTATACGCTTGCGTCTTTAATGAAACGATACCATTTCAAGTTGTGGAAAATGATTTTCCCATTGAGCAGGACGGTATTTTGGGCACGCCATATTTTATAACAACGGGAGCACGAATCGATTACAAGGAGCAGAAACTACAATTGAAAAACAAAGAAGTGCCGTTCTTTACGGAAAATTTCGCGAGACTTCCACCCCGTTCCAAGACACAAATATGTGTCCAATTAACTAACGACTCGCCAATGGAAGGCTATATAGATAGAGTAGAAACGCGACCGGAGGTATTCATTGGAGATGCGCTCGTAACTAATCAAAATGGTAAAACTTACCTATACGCGTATAATACCGCCGAGAAAGGAGTCGCCATCCGCTTCCCAAAGATTAAGCTGCAAGAGGCACTTGACGAGGAACCGGAAAAATCCACGGGCCAGCCGCCAACGAGCAATGAAGGAAGTGAAGTTGAAAAAATCAACGATAATTACTACAAAGAAGAATCATGTTCAATGCCAAAGAAGAAGAAGAAACGAGCTAAGAAATCTAAGAATCCTAACCGAAAGAATGTCATCGAGACCAATATAACGGAAGCACCTGCAACAAGTCCGACCGAGGTTAGACGTGAAAACGGAGCTTTAGACATAATGGACTCTGACTGTTCGGATAGAAACGAACAAATACATAAAGAGGAAAAGAGAATCGTTTTATACTCCGGTAACAAACTCGCGACCGAGGCCGCACAACCAGAGGAAATAACGAAGTCTCCCAAAGAGTTGAAGAATCTTAACCGAAAGAATGTCATCGAGACCAATATAACGGAAGCACCTGCAACAAGTCCGACCGAGGTTAGACGTGAAAACGGAGCTTTAGACATAATGGACTCTGACTGTTCGGATAGAAACGAACAAATACATAAAGAGGAAAAGAGAATCGTTTTATACTCCGGTAACAAACTCGCGACCGAGGCCGCACAACCAGAGGAAATAACGAAGTCTCCCAAAGAGTTGAAGAATCTTAACCGAAAGAATGTCATCGAAACCAATATAACGGAAGCACCTGCAACAAGTCCGACCGAGGTTAGACATGAAAACGGAGCATTAGACATAATGGACTCTGACTGTTCGGACAGAAAAGAACAAATACATAAGGAGGAAAAGAGAATCGTTTTGTACTCCGGTAAAAAACTCGCGACCGAGGCCGCACAACTGGAGGAAATCACGAAGTCTCCCAAAAAGGATACTAAAAGTTACACGACGTCTTACACCGTCTCTCTTAACGACGAAAATAATTACTTGTACCATGCTAGCACTACTATGTCCTACGATGGCAACACACATTCCTACGAGGAATCAACGATAGAATATACTATACCAGTCGAGAGTAAGGCTTTATTTAAACTATCTCAGGAAGGAAAGATAGAGTTATACAGAAAGGCAGAGGAAAATAAAAAGATACTTACCATGTCCAATGAAGATAACACTAAGGAGGATCCAGGCAGACTTACAACACCTGCAAGAGAAAGGGAGTTATTAAGTTTGTTGCGGTTATCGCACTTGAACGACGAAGAAAAGAGGCATATAGAGGATCTTATTTGCCGATACGCTGATTGCTTTCATCTACCTGGAGAACAATTGAGAGCTACAACCAAAGCAAGTCACAAGATTGTTACTACGAACGACCTTCCCATCAACACGAAACAATATCGATTTCCCCCTATACACAAGGAGGAAATACATAAACAAACCTCAGACATGCTCTCGAAAGGAATAATTCAGGAATCCGAATCTCCATATAATTCACCTATTTGGATTGTCCCGAAAAAGGCGGATGCCGAAGGAAATAAAAGATGGAGGCTTGTCATTGATTTCCGAGAATTAAACGAAAAGACTGTTGGAGACGCATACCCGTTGCCAAATATAAATGACATCTTAGACCAACTTGGAGGAGCAAAATACTTCTCGGTATTTGATCTTGCATCAGGGTTCCACCAGATACCGATGGCGGAACAAGACAAATTTAAGACCGCTTTTTCTACCCCCGACGGACATTTTGAATTCAACCGTATGCCATTCGGTTTAAAAAATGCACCATCCACCTTCCAGCGTCTAATGAATAACACTCTATCAGGATTACAAGGCAGTGAGATGTTCGTATACATAGACGACATCGTAATATACGCGAGATCCATCGAAGAGCACCAAATAAAGTTTATCAAATTAGCTCACCGACTAAGATCTGCCAACTTACAACTACAACCCGAAAAGTGCGAATTTCTCAGGAAAGAGGTCGCTTATCTGGGTCACATTATCACGGAAGATGGAGTTTTACCAGATCCTAAGAAGACCGAAGCCGTAAGGAAGTTTCCTACCCCCAAGAACGCGAAGAATATAAGACAATTCTTGGGACTAACGGGTTATTATCGACGATTCATCGAAGATTATGCCAAGATTTCTAAACCTCTAACAGGGCTGTTAAAAGACAAAGCACCTTACCTTTGGGGAACCGAGCAAATACGCGCTTTTGAATTTCTAAAGGAAGCCCTATGCCAAGAACCCATACTACAATACCCAAACTTCAAAAAACCATTTATCATAACAACAGATGCGTCAGGTTACGCAATCGGAGGAGTCCTGAGCCAAGGAAAAATAGGGCAAGACTTACCGATCTCATATGCATCCCGGCTATTAAACGGGGCCGAACTAAATTACTCGACCATCGAAAAGGAGCTATTGGCCATCGTTTATACAGTTAATCACTTCAGACCATATATATACGGTAGACGCTTTACACTTGTAACCGACCATAAGCCACTCGTATGGTTACACCGAGTAAAAGATCCTACATCAAGATTATTACGGTGGAGATTTAAGCTCGAAGAATATGAGTATGATATTGTTTATAAACAAGGTCGGGCAAATGCAAACGCTGACGCTCTATCACGAAATCCACCTGAGGCCAAAATACAATTTTTTACGACCACCTCTGACGAAGAAGACGAGGAGGAAGAAGTACCGGAAACACGCGAACCTACAGGAATCATAGTGGAGGCAGAAATACATGCACCACCTTTTGAAGAAGACAGGTTCGAGGAACCAGTCTTGGAAATGCAACAATCATCACCTTCTCTATTAAGTACACCAGAAATTGAAGACATCGGGTCGGAAGATGACGAGAATGAATCATACTCGTCCGACGAGCCACTCTTTTTACCTTGTAACGCGGCAGCATCGCCCATACCGTTGGAAGAAATCAGAACCCGTGAAAATATCAATACCTTTGAAACCAGCAGGAATAATTTACTCATGGAAAAAGGAGCTATTATATGTTTTATAAACACGCAACACGAGCCCATAGACGAAGGGAGCAAATTCCTCACAACTATAGGCATACCTATTCCCCAGGATGACACAGAATCTGGAGAAGTAATAATAGCCAAGCAAAAGAAAAGAACTCTTTATTTCCTTGTGGTCGACTCATTCAACAAACTGAAAGAATCCTTATCTATCGCCGCTGAACTAACACACCGACGAAATGAACACGAAATTGCTATCGCCGAAACGCCGAGGGGAGTTTTAACGATTCCCTGGGATATACTCCTACACGAATTAAGAGAAGCATTTGATTCACAGAGATACGCCATAAAAATATGTACCAATGAAATTCAAATACCACCATTGGGCGACATACCTCGCATCCTTTCCGAAAATCACGGATCAATCACTGCGGGCCATAAAGGAACTACTAAGACTTATGCCAGAATAAAGAGTCACTACTACTGGGAAGGAATGAAGAAAGACATCGCCGACTACGTAAGGAAGTGTCCTAGTTGTCAGAAAAGAAAGCTGACACGGCAAAAGACACGGCAACCCATGCATATTACAGACACGCCGCTGGAACCATTCGACAAAATCTCACTTGATATCGTAGGTCCCTTACCACTAACTAAAAAGGAGAATAAGTATCTGCTGACCATACAGGACAATTTAACTAAATTTTCGGTAGCAGTGCCTATGCAAACCGCAACCTCAAAGGAGATCGCAGACGCCTTTATTAAACACTTTATGTGCCAATATGGTGTCCCACGATCGATCCTGACTGATCAAGGAGCCGCTTTTATCGGAACATTTATGAGAACGCTAACTAAAAGACTTGGAATCGAGCAATTACGTACCACTGCCTTTCACCCACAATCAAATGGTTCTTTAGAGAGAAGCCACCACGTACTATTAGAATACCTCAAGCACTACGTAAATCAACGGACCGATTGGGACGAAATAATAGAATTATGTATGTTCTCCTACAACACGAGTATGCACGAAGGGACGGGATACACCCCTTATGAACTAGTATACGGAAAACTAGCTCGACTACCTACTAGTAGCACCAGAACAAAGACTAACACGTATCCAGAATACATAGAAACCTTGTGCAAAAACTTAGACTTTGTGAGAAGTATAGCAAGAGATAACCTAATTAAGGCAAAGGAAAAATCGAAAGAATACTATGATCGACGACAGAATGTAAAAGAGTTCAAAGAAAACGATTGGGTATACCTTCTAAACGAGCATAGAAGCAATAAATTCGACGACCAGTACGACGGACCTTATCAAATAACGCAAGTGCTAGATAACGGAAACATAACTCTCATAATCAAACACCGAGAGAAAGTCGTACACCCGAATCGAATAAAACTTGCTCATGGTCAATTTTAAAGGTAATATTTATATCTCTATTTTGCAGATGATGCTCGTAATTCTTCTATTCGGGCACATGCTCAAAGCCTACGCATTGATCGCTTACGATTGCGGATCGGCAAACACAAACATTACAACCCTGTCACTACTAAACGTTGATGATTGCAAACTCCCCACCGCAAAACCGATGGTAAAGAATACTTATGTACAATTATTGCAAATCGCGGAGTATGACAGCACACCGGTCACTCAATGCAAGGTAGAGGTCGACAGAACAATATTCTACTGCGGTATGCATTCACACATATCACTAGTACATAACGGAAGAGCTTCCTACATTACGGAACTTAGTTCAGAAGCATGCGTGAAAATGCACATGAACGGAGCCTTTTCATTTGGTCACAAAGATTTTATAACTGGAATTAAACCTAACAGCACCGTGACGCGAAGTGTCACCTTGGCTGGGACAATAGGAATGGACGGCACCTGCAAAGGCGTGGAATACTCCGACCCTCTGGGTACGTGGAGCAATGTAGTTGTACAAGCCGTCGTAAAAATATCATTACGAAATTATATAGCAGTAACTAAACCAAGCGCAGATAAGATAATACTAGATTCAAGAATGCATTGCAAATTATCCGAAGGAAGATGCCTCGACATAGAGGGAGGAAACACGTTCTGGGCTCCGATACCCACCGATCATTGCAAATTTAGCAGCTATTCCGTGTTATTCGAGGGAAAAGCAAAGAGGATATTCGATAACACGACAAGAAATTGGCAAGAAGTATACGCAATAACTTCAGACGAAATTACGTTCGCACTCGCAAAACGAGGTGTCATCGCCATATGCAACTACGTATTGATGCGTACAGAACACCCGAAGCTATTTATATTAGAGACTCGAAAAGGCGAAGTATTCACAAGAAGAACGGGTATTATGACAAGTAATTTGGATATATTCTCTTATGTTAATAGCAAATTCGTATATTTAGAAAAACACATTCGCAATCAGATGACATCACTATACAGAGAAGTCATTAAGCAAGAATGTCTGATTGAAAAACAAACACTAGAAAACGCGCTTACAATCGCAAAGATATTACCAGAGGATTTTGCATATCAAATCATGAAAAAACCCGGTTATATGGCAATGGTCGCAGGAGAAGTTATACATCTGATAAAGTGTATACCTACCCCTGTAAGACGACGAGAAACAAAAGAATGTTATCAACAATTACCAGTCTCGAAAGGAAACAGCTCTTATTTTATGACACCGAAAACGAATTTGCTAGTAAAAACAGGAACGCAGATTGATTGTAACCCGTACGTGCCAGTCATGTATCGATTAGAAGGAAATTGGTATAAAATAAATCCTAGCGCAGCCTCCGCACTACCGCCTAATGAATTACAACCACAAACAGCGCAAACGTGGACTTACTCGAACCCGACTTCATTAGCCACGTCAGGAATATATTCATTACAAGAATTGGAAAAATTACGCGATCACATTATGTTCCCTGCGGAAAAACCCGCTGTTCTAAATACTATCGCACGAGGAATGTCCGGACAACATGCAGAAAGACAAGGGTTATCGTTTTTAAACTTACTCGATGAAGACGCACTCCACGAGATCACCAGCAGCGCATGGGATCATCTTTGGGGATGGTTCACGGGTTTCGGTACCGTCAGCGCTGGAATTCTGGGCCTATGGATAATATTACGCACTGTCAAACTCATATTAAATACTGCACTTCAAGGATACGCGTTACACCGAATTTATGAATGGAGTGTTCACCTGCTAGGAGCAATAGGAGACTCAGTAGCTAATATCTTATCGCATCTACACGCATCAAGAAGAAAAGATTCCGCACATTCAAAGAACCCGTCATACGAAGAAACTAACATTAAAGAAGATAATAAGGCGGATGAAAAGAAGGAATCTCTAAAGGAAACGAAGAACGAAACAACACGCGAAAAAGTCACCGTACACGTGATGCCACATCATGGGCAAGTACACTCTACCACGGTAAAATAAGCAACGTGGAACGACGACCAGGAAGCGACGCGCACCGTGAGAAGACTAACAAGTACACCTTAGGTCGCGTCCTTCGACAGGTAAACCCCACTCCAACCAATTACCTGCCACGAGGTCGAGTGGACTAAGCAAGGTGTCCCTTACCTAAAGATCATAAAAACCAGGACCCTTGCACAGGAATTTCAAAGAAAAAAAAAAAAAAAAAAAAGGATCTAAGAGGTATAAGGCAAAAAGGAAAGTTGGAAGGAAGAAGAAACTTTCCGAAGCGAACAAGAAAAAAATCAAGGAAAGATAAAATCTAAAAAAAAAAATAAAAAAAAGGGGTACAGAGGAAAAAAAAAAAAAAAATCTAAAAAGGAAACATAAATTCCGAAAGAAGCAAAAGAAATCTAAAGATAGAATCTAAAAAGGGTACAGAGGAGAAAATCTAAAAAAGGAAACATAAATTCCAAAAGAAGCAAAAGAAATCTAAAGATAGAATCTAAAAAGGGTACAGAGGAGAAAATCTAAAAAAGAAACATAAATTACAAAAGAAGCAAAAGAAATCTAGAGATAGAATCTAAAAGGATACAAGAGTTGAGAAGTCAAAAATCTAAAAGGAAACATAAATTCCAAAAGAGGCAAAAGAAATCTAAAGATAGAATCTAAAAAGGGTACAGAGGAGAAAATCTAAAAAGGAAACATAAATTCCAAAAGAAGCAAAAGAAATCTAAAGATAGAATCTAAAAAGGGTACAGAGGAGAAAATCTAAAAAAGAAACATAAATTACAAAAGAAGCAAAAGAAATCTAGAGATAGAATCTAAAAGGATACAAGAGTTGAGAAGTCAAAAATCTAAAAGGAAACATAAATTCCAAAAGAAGCAAAAGAAATCTAAAGATAGAATCTAAAAAGGGTACAGAGGAGAAAATCTAAAAAAGAAACATAAATTACAAAAGAAGCAAAAGAAATCTAGAGATAGAATCTAAAAGGATACAAGAGTTGAGAAGTCAAAAATCTAAAAGGAAACATAAATTCCAAAAGAGGCAAAAGAAATCTAAAGATAGAATCTAAAAAGGGTACAGAGGAGAAAATCTAAAAAGGAAACATAAATTCCAAAAGAAGCAAAAGAAATCTAAAGATAGAATCTAAAAAGGGTACAGAGGAGAAAATCTAAAAAAGAAACATAAATTACAAAAGAAGCAAAAGAAATCTAGAGATAGAATCTAAAAGGATACAAGAGTTGAGAAGTCAAAAATCTAAAAGGAAACATAAATTCCAAAAGAAGCAAAAGAAATCTAAAGATAGAATCTAAAAAGGGTACAGAGGAGAAAATCTAAACATAAATTCCAGAAGAAACAAAAGGAAACCTAGGGATAAAAACTAAAAGGATACAGAAGAGAAAGTTAAGAAGGATGTTGCAACATTACTTATCTTGGATCAAGCGTCGAGCTTGATTGCCGTTCGTCGGATTGACCGAAACTTATACGTTGACTTCGCAGCACGCTCACCGAACTCTTCGCGACAAAATTAACTGCACGTTAAGTCTAAGTGATGCTTTTTGATAACGAGTGTATGTTCACGACGGTTTGTTGTCCACTGAATCTTCGGAGAACGCTTCCTCCGAAGAAAGCTAATTTTTCCCTCTCTACCAAGGAATTTGATGGGGGTGACACGGAATTTTCCTAAAGCGAGGCCGCTCCACCCCAGTGGATATAACGCTTAAGGGAGGCGGCATGTACCGTTGGCGAACACCTTCTCGTGACGATCACGGCGGTCAACGGTTTTTCTGAAATTTTATGATATGGCCTGGTTAGCGTCTTGACGCGAGAGGTTTATGGCACCGTTCGAGTACTCGCATTTAAAACGTTCGACTCTCAGAGAATAAAAAGGAGGGTCTCCATTGTATCGTATTTTTCTAAAGGGTCATCGAAGTCCTTGTCTAGAACGTGAACGTGAAGACTTCGACGACGAACATAAAAATTATTGCTTCTACGAGTTCGACGTAGGAATTTTCTGATTGTCTTTTTAAGACTGATTAGACTTGTACCTTTTTCCCGAAAATTAACGGAATCCAACATCTGCTCGCAGATGCGAGCACTGGACACTGCTTATTTTCAAGTGACTAAAGGTTTTTATGATCGGGAGTAATTTGAGTTTAACGATTTGATTAAAGTGTTCACCGTTACTTCATTTGCCTTTACGAAATAACAAAGGAGGAACAAATTCTTATGATTTAAACATTTAAAGAAATACCAAGATAAATTTTTAAACTCCGAAAGGAAATAAAAGAATAATAAACAAAATACAAGTCAATACAAAATTTTAAACATTTAAAAAAATACTAAGACAAATTTTAAACTCCGAAAGGAAATAAAATAATAATAAACAAATACAAGTCAACACAAACGTTAAACATTTAAAGGAAGACCAAGACAAATTTTAAACATTAAAAAGAAATAAAGAAAAGAAAAGGGGAACGAATGATGAAGACAACGAAACAGATTTTGAACATTAGATAAAAAAAAAAAAGGGGGGAACAAACAAGACAAAACTTTTAAACATTAGAAAAAAGAGGAGAAACAAAAAAAAAAAAAAAAAAAAAAAACAGAAACCAAAATATCACCTGAACGTAATTCTTTGTTAATTCTAATATAATTAAAACTAAGATTTTAAACGAAAAAAAAATCGAGAAAGGACCACCGGGAAGCGACGCTTACCCCCACCACTCTACCAAAGGGACCGTTGAGGTCCGCCGCGCGCACTTAAAAGGAGCGGTCCAGGTAACGGAAGTTCACTCTCTCCTGGACGACCGCCTAAGTCATACCTGTACGACGAAGCTAAGTCTCAAGGATCACCTTAGCAGAAGGAAGCGACTTACTTACTTAAGGAGTACTACCAATTCTACGAATTCACGAAGGAATCAGATCACCTGAACTCTCCGAAAACTTCTCAAGGAAGACCAACAGAAGAAACTCGCTCTAGAAGTTCCTTCCAGAACTTCAACTCGAGACTTGTTCGTTTCAGAACTATATCGTTACTTTTTCACGTGTGTTTTTAAATCAACTTATAAAATTACCATGGCTTTCACCGGTGAATGGATAAAAAATAACGCTGACAGAATCGCAGCGATGGTCAACGCTTGCAACGCGCTGCAATGGCAAGATAGCAACACAGATTTCTACCAGTACGTGCCGATGGCACCACAACAATATTATGTGCAACCAACATACGTAACGACGATTCCGGTACCAACCAACCCGACAGAAAGTCATAACGAAGTAGATGCCGAAGGAGGCAGCGATATGTATTCTCACGAAGTACAGCGATTCGCTACGCGAGAAGCGTATTCACCAGATATGGAAACAATCGAAGAAGCACTCTCCAATGAAGAAGCATGGGAGGATGAACAACTTATGTGCGACGAGGAAGTCTACCCTTCCGACACGCCACCATCGACAAACGAGACCACACCTAATACGTTCGAGGAGGACCTCGAACCTTGTCAACAGGGGGGGTGTGACGTCCCTACCTCTAGTGACGTCCCTACCTCTACAGCCGCCTGGTCATGCCCTTGCGGATATTTTAAACTCAACAAGACACCTGAAGACGCATGGTCAATCACAGCAGAGTGTCTCGACATCGAAGAGGAACGGGAGGAGCATCGCGTAATATACGATGACCTATTGACGCGCACCTCCGAGTTGGAAATAAGACGTAATGACGCTGGACCATCCCAGTACCGTGCCACTACGGAAGGAGGCCAACAGGAGTACGGCATAAGAAGACACACGAGCTTACCTGTGGACATCGGTGAACCTCTGGAACGACCCATTCCGCCTGCACCGGGAGTAATAACCCTCGCAGAGGCCAAGGCACTGATCGTCGCCGAACGCAGAGTCCTCTCCATGACAGCAATGGACCGTGACGTCACGGCGAATCGACACGAAGGTCCATCTTCATCTACCGGAACAAAAGTCTCACCGAAGAGAAAGAGAGATGACGAGGAGCATATATACGATGAACCGGTCCAGAGACGACCTACCCCGTATTATGTAGCTGACATCCTGCGTTCAAATCGGCCTCCGATAGCGAGGATCCATGAACCTTTTGGACCACCGCAGCCATCCCGCTGCCAGGTATTGGAAGTACCCGAAAGCAGCCCGGAGCCAGGGTGCTGGCCATTTTGTAGCAGCTCGACGGAGGACGACGCTCCCAAGAAAGCATACAACCTACGCACACGTAAAGACACGTAAAAAGTGTTAGTGCGTTCAATAGCGGTGGTGTTTTAATGGCGTCAGTGATTTCACCTTTTCTATTATTATTTACACATCCGAATAAGACTTTATTAAGTTAGTTATATATATATATATATATCATATATAACCTGTAGTAAACGTATCTTTCCTAATTCTTTATGATAACTAGGATAATTATAAATTGAATACGTGCATAATACGTAAACTAACCTTTTTATATATATTTGCATTAAAATAATATTTAAAACTTAGTAACATATGAGATACAACCAGTAACCTCTAGAAAACGCGTGCACCTATTCAACATGTAACCTTACCACGTGTAAATATTTGCACTCTTTTTGTAACCGTCGAACCGCACCCTTAGAGCGCATAACTAGAAAAATATAAACTAAACCTAGTCACGCTCTCTAAGAGGAAGTCGTAAAAATAAGGAACTCCTATGTAACTCGATCTAAGCCATAATGTAGACTTACCGAAACCTCCTAAACGAGAAGTCGTAAAGATAAGCAATCTTATAATAGGCGACAACCGAACCTTTCTAAAAAGGAAGTCGTAAAGTTTACACACCCTCTTTTCCAAAGAGGACCCTTTTTGTAAAACCACACTGATAAGAACGGATACATAAACTTCCAAACAGCTGCAGACCGCGCACGCTCTGTAACGCTCGCTTATCTTATTAGAACAGGAAACATTAATCTCTGTATACAACAGCTGCCGATGACTCAGCTTAGGTTTTCCCATGTATTGTAAGCCCTCGCAGGGTATATAAACCGGAGCTCTCGGAGCTCCATAGCTTCAGTCTTACGGAATCAGTGAACGTGTTAACTTCGTTGCGGCCAGTCGATCAGTCGAGGTCAGAGTGAAACTAGTCAACCACATATTTACGTTTTAATACCATTGTAATCTGCGAACTTCGCAACTACGAAGAAGGTAACTCATCTTTATTATAATTGTCAAGCTGAATAAATACTTATAACTATTCGGGTGTACTGAAAACCCCTGAAGTCCTTACGTTTACAAATCGCGTGTTTTTGGACTAAGCTTTCTTAGCAAAGGTGAAGTATACGTCTTCAAATTTACTATTCGTGGAATTAGAAGAAAATATCACGCTTGACAGAGAAATACCCTTCAAGAACAAGGATAGGGCATAACTGGGAACTCTCCTATAATTAAAAGAGTCACTTAGGTGCAGCGGCACCGTACTCCAGGCGCTAGCATCCCCATACTTATCATTTCTTCCTATCCGAACGTACGCAATTGGTCGGACATCTTGACGAAGGACTGGTCGAAGAAACCAAGCGGTATCCTCCCATCGTCCTTAGCTCTCGAGTCGCACCAGGGTCGTAACATAGGAATGGGGACGTTGTTTTTTGAAAGTATCTTGCTTCCTTCGTCTATCGGTTTGCTCATTGTGTTTATGAAACAGAGTTTTGCGCCCTTTTCCATTAATAGGTTGTTTCGTGTATATTGGATTGTGCCTAGTATTTCATCTTCTCTGTTTTCTTCAAAGTCGTTCAACTCTTGCGGAGATGCTGTGACGTTGGTCGGAAAAAAAAATAGCTCGGAAGATGAAGTAGATGGATTCGACATTATTTCTTCAGGTCCGATGTCTTCGATTTCCGGGGCGAGTTGAAAGTTAGGTAGTGATGTAGGGATTTCTCTTGGTAGATTCACCGGTTCCTCATCCTCGAGGGGGTACGGGTGTATTTCAGCTTCTATTGTCATTCTTTGCTCTTCTACTTCTTCCTCTTCGTCTTCCTCCTCGTCGGAGGTTGTAGTAAAAAAATGTATTCTTGGTTCTGGTGAATTGCGCGACAAGGCGTCGGCATTAGCGTTCGCTTTTCCTTCTTTGTATACAATGTCATACTCGTATTCGTCGAGTTTGAATCGCCATCTAAGTAAGCGTGATGTAGGATCTTTAACCCTATGAAGCCATACAAGAGGCTTGTGATCTGTTACTAGTGTAAATCGTCTTCCATATATATATGGCCTGAAGTAATTAACTGTGTAGACAATCGCTAATAATTCCTTCTCTATTGTCGAGTAGTTTAGTTCTGCGCCGTTTAATAAGCGTGATGCGTATGAGATCGGTAAGTCCTTACCAATTTGTCCCTGGCTTAGTACGCCTCCAATAGCGTAACCAGATGCATCCGTGGTAATAATAAAAGGTTCTTCAAAATTCGGATATTGAAGTATAGGTTCTTCACATAAGGCATCCCTTAAAAATTCAAAGGCTTTAGATTGTTCGGCTTGCCATTCGAAGGGTGCTATGTCCTTTAATAGATTAGTAAGAGGTTTTGATATTTTAGCGTAATCCTTAATGAATCTTCTGTAATAACCGGTTAATCCTAAAAATTGTCGGATATTCTTAACGTCTTTTGGTATAGGAAATCGTCTCACTTTTTTTTTTTTTTTTTTTTTTTTTATTGTAGGAGGGGAAATCCATCATGGACATCCTAGGATAGTGCCGGACTCTTACCGGCTAAAACCCCTCCTGCTTCCTTGCTTTAGTGTACCCGCCTTGCAGCCTTAATCACTGGAGCAAGATGTCTTTTTCTTTCACCTTATCTTCTCATTTTCCTTTTTCGTCCTTCTCTTTTTTCTGTATGATAGCTTCCATGTAGAGTTGTACTTCCTTCTAGTTGGCATTTTCTCCAAGCATAGTTTCTATTAAATTTTCCGCATTAATAGTCCTACCGACTTTAACGTTTAGTTCTTCTCGCTCTGCGTGCCAATTAGGGCAAGCAAATATTGTGTGTTCCGCATCATCTTTTGGACATTCGCAATACATACATTGCGCGTTTTCTCTCTTCCCTATTGTGTGTAGATAATCCATAAATACCCCATGACCCGTCAGACATTGAGTGACGTGGTATGAAAGTAGGCCATGCCTCCTGTTTATCCATTCGTCTATGCTCTTTATGATACGATATGTCCATCGACCTTTGGCTGACTCATCCCATTCTTGCTGCCATTTTTTGTTCGTTCTTTTCCTCCCTTCCTTTCTCTCTTCCGCTGTTTTTGTTTCGTAAGTTTCTTCTCTTTCTTTTACGAGAAGGTGAATTGGGGTTAGCCCTGCTAGTACAAGAGCTGCATCCGTAGAAACGGTCCTGTACGCGCAGCACACTCTCAACGCCATCGTCTTTTGTGCGCTTAGGGCTTTGCGCTTGTATATTTCTACGTTCATAGCGGGTGCCCACACAGGGGCTGCATATAGTAAAATGGATTGGGTTGCCATAGCTAGGGTTTTTCTTTTCCATGTGCTCGGGCCACGGGTATTCGGTAATATGGAGCATACTGCCTTTATCGTTTTTTGAGTTTTATTATAAGTCATATTGATGTGTTTACCAAAGGTTAAACCGCGGTCCAGTGTTACCCCTAGATAGGTTACTTTGTCCGATGGTAGGACTTTTACCTTGCCACATGTGAAATTGACATGACTGATCTTCCTTCTGCTGCCGAAGATGATTGCTTCTGTTTTTTCTGGGGCAATCGCTAGTTTGTGTTTACTCATCCAAAGCATTATTGCATGGAGTGCTACTTCTACCTTAGCAGTTAACTCCATCAAATTGTCCGCAGTCACTGAAACTGCTAAATCGTCGGCGTAGCATGTGAGTTCGACGCCTTCGGGGAGATCTATTTCCATGACATCATCGTATAGAATGTTCCATAATGTTGGTCCGAGGACGGAGCCTTGTGGAACTCCTCCTCCAATTTCTACTCTTAAATCTTTTCCGAGTTGGATAGATCTGTTGCTAAAGTATTCTATAATAACGTTGGTAATTGATTTGTTGATATGCTTTTTTTTTAATTTAGAAATAATAATGGACCATGCGGCTGCGTTAAAGGCGTTTCTAACGTCAACTAGTATTAGTGCGGTTACTTTGTTTACCCGCCCCGCTTCTTTTACGATGGACACAACTCTTTTTATGGCATCTACCGTGGTTCGCCCAGTTCTAAAGCCGTATTGATTTTTGTGCAGACCTCCCTCTCTATCGATCTCCTTTATGATCCGAGCGTTAATAACTCTTTCATATACTTTGGCTATGACATTTAACAGGCAGATTGGTCTATACTTAGTTTCCTCCTCTGGTATCTTTTTCGGTTTGTCAATGAGCACCAATTTGGCTAGTTTCCAATCATCTGGGAAGTGCCCGGCTTTTAGCAGGCTGTTAAAGAGTTGCGTAAAATACTGCACATGCTCCAATATAACACCCTTTATTACCTCGGGTGGAAGCCTGTCCGGACCAGGGGCCTTCCCTACTTTTATTTTCGTAGCTGCGTTCTTTACTTCATTCTCGGAAATAGTTATTTCCTCTAGCTCCTCCTCAATTGTTTCCTTCTTTACTCCTTTCCATTTTGAGGTTATAAATAAGTTTTCGAATATCTTTATTTTTTCTTCGAGAGATAGGGTTGTTTTGGGACTTGGTAGTTGAAGTTGGCTTTTTATAATTTTGTATGCCCCTCCGAACACATCGGCTTCCAGCTGGTCGCACAAGATACCCCATGATAGTGCTTTAGCTCTTACTAATTCCTTTTTTAGTTCATTCTTGCAGGTCTTGTACTCTTGATATAGTATCGTTCTTTTGCCTTCATATTTGCATCTCTGGAACAGTCGTCTTTTCCTCCTTGTTATTTTTATTTTTCCTTGTATGGTCTCCGACCACCAGTATGGGAGCCTATAGTTATCATTACATTTTATCAGTGGAGTACTTCTGTTGTACGCGATTTCAAGGGCTTTTTTGCATTCTTCCACACATATATTTTTATTCTCTGTCAGTTGTTTAAATAGTTTATTAAAAATCTCCATGTTAGTCTTCCCGCGCATACACTTAGTTTGTTTTCTCTCGTGACCCCTTGGTATATTCACAATGACCATCTTGTGGTCGCTCATAGTTACTACATCTTCTAGTACACACCATGTAATCCCTGCGGCGGATTTTTCGTCAACCATGGTAATATCTATATAGGAGACACCGTTCGGACGTACACAGGTAGGCACCTTGCCGTCATTGAGAATGTTTAGTTCCAAGGATTGTGCCCATTCTAATAGTTGTACCCCTCTTTTCGTTGTTATTTCTCCTCCCCAAAACGGGTGCTTTGCATTTAGGTCTCCAGTAACTATTATTTTCTTTTTCCTACCGATTACTTCCACTATATCTCGCTGTATGTCTTCTAGGTGTTTATTAAAGTCTTCCTCCGTACATTTATTTGGACTTATGTAAATACTGTACAGTGCAGCCTCAGTTGTTTCAATGCAGATATAACAGCCAGTTGTACGGTACTTCCACACGCTGTATTTTTTACTGAAGTTTATAATCATCGTGTCACAGTTCGCACTTACATAGTAGTTTTTAGTCTTTTTTTTGCACTGTGTCGTATTTGGTTCACTGAGTGCTATGAAGTCGCATTTCTTTTTTGAGGCTACTACAAAGGCCATGTCGTGGGCACTAATGCTTCTGTTTGCATTCAGCTGTAGAACCGTGAATTTTTTATACAGATTTTGTTAGACGTGATCTTTTTTCATGTTCCCGTACTGTCTGGAGAGCTTGTAGGAATATCCTACATCTGCTGCCACCCGCGGTATGACCTTCTTTGTAGCACAGCGGGCAGAAAGCCTCACGGGTGCAATGTTTAGAGTCGTGGCCGTCTTCTGCGCAATTCCGACACTTCAAACTTCTATCTTCTCCACTACATTGTGCTGCCTTATGGCCATATGCCCAACAGCGGTAGCACTTCTCTACATTTACCCTTTCATGGATTTGACATAAACTCAAGCCTATTCTCAGTTTGTCCAGAGACAGGAATTTCTCCGCATCCTGCCCTTCCATCACCACAGTAGATATTTGATTTCCATTCATCATGGGCCTTAGGGACTTCACGTCGAATAGGTCCACGCAACTTATTAAATCCATGTTCAGCAGGGTGCTCCTTATTTCTTCCATGTCTACGGTGCTGTCGATTCCTTTAATGTGTACTGTCTTCCTTATTCTACTGTTAAGTGTCTTCACCTTACGGTCTTTCATTAAATCTTTGATCACTTTTGTTATGCCATCTACATTTTCCGCTACTCTAACTAAGACTCCTCCTCTGCTTGTTTTTTTGACTCCTTTTATCTGCTCAAGTGAAGCGCTTCCTTTGAGGCCTTCCTTGAGCTTTTTTACTACTTCTGCGTAAGATCCTGCCTCACCGTCTATAATAATAGCATCTTCTTTATTTTTTGTCTGCCTCTTTTCTCGATAGTTTCCGCCCCTTGTTGTTCGTAGATAGATTTTATGTTCAGAGTTATGGAATGCTGCTTCCAGCATTTTCCTCATTATGTTTATGTCTATACCTTGCGGTGCAACTATTGTAATATCCTTATCGAGACCCGAGGATATTCTCTGTATTTCTTGGCAAATGCCAAAAACATCACTTTGGCTTCTTCCATCTTGTTTGGTAGGGTCGTAGAAAAACGCCAACACATTGCTCTTTCTTGTCCGATTTCCCTCTTCTGTTTTTAGTATCGTATGTTGCTCCACCATGGTATAGCTTCCGCCATTACATTGTGTCTTAATTCCTTCGAGTATTTCGGGGTATCTGTTCAGGACTCTCTTCCCTATTCTTGATTGCGGCATATGGGACTCATTGCAGAAATATACCACTGTTGCTGCAACATCTATAAATATATCCCCGTGGTCTATTCGTACGTTTTGGAAGCTGTCGGAGGTCCATTCTAATTCCGATATACTGGAGAACTCATGATAGTTACTAATATCTTGTAAGTTTAGGTTAAACATTTGATTTACTCCGTCGCATTTTGTGCAGCGCGTTTTCTCTGCTTCTTTTATGTGTTCGAGCCTTTCTTCATAATCGCGCTTAAGATCGCTCATCTCTTGCTCCAGCTTCGTGTATCTCTCTTCTTGTGATTCCCTGTACTCTTTGAATTCTACCTGTAATTCGTAGAGTTTGTCTGCGTCGTGTATGTATTGTGTGCTTGTCTGTCTGACAAGGCTGCATAATTCTGTCGCGTACCTTTTGACCTCTTTGTGAATATTTCTATTTTGTTTAGTAAATTTTACAAACTCCTCCGTCTTAGATTTTAACCTTAGTACTACTTCAGACATTTCTGTGTCTACAGACGCGGTAACACCAGGACTGCAGGTCTTCTTGCGTTTTTTCGGACGCTTCTCCCTCGTTGCGTCTCCGCACTGCATAGTTACATCTTTTGCTTCTTCCGCATTATCTTCAGAGGAGTCAGGGAAAAGGATTGGTCCAGGGGGCGTTCTTTTTATTAACCCGCCTCTTTTAAAGGGATCTTCGGCGTCTTCACATTCCCCTTCTACGTTCTCTTGCGTATCGGTGGCTCCTTGTTTCCAAATCTTAGCAAAACGGAATTTGCCCCCCCCAGAATCCGTGGGGCAGACTGACGAGTTGTCAGCAAGGGATTCTCCGCCCGAACAGACGGTACCCTCCTGGGGTAATTTTGTTAAAGATTCCGCCATCATGGTTGATAAGCTGTACAGCAGCTTCGGCTTTTCTTTCAGGGTGTGCTCCCCTAGGCCGCGTCTTCCAAGACTTAAGGCACGCCCATGCCTGCTAATTTTGGTTCGCGCCAGGTTATTTAATTCCCTGGTACCTCCCATATCTGGGAGGCGTTCCCCTATCCACCACCTGGGGACGCGCCCGATGGGAGACTAGCAACTCCACACGGGAAATCGTCTCACTGCTTCGGTCTTTTTTGGATCTGGTAATACTCCTTCCTCAGAGATGACATGACCTAAGTATGCAACCTCTCTCCTAAGGAATTCGCATTTGTCCGGTTGGAGTTGTAAGTTTGCTTCTCTTAATCGATGAACTAGTTTTGTAAATTTAATTCGGTGTTCTTCCAAAGATCGTGCGTATATCACGATGTCATCCAGGTAAACGAACATTTCCCTTCCTTGTAGTCCCGTAAGCGTTTGATCCATTAGCCGCTGAAAGGTGGCTGGCGCATTCTATAGGCCAAATGGCATTCGATTGAACTCGAAGTGACCATGTGGTGTTGAGAAGGCGGTCTTTGGTTTGTCGTTTGCACACATCGGTATCTGATGGAATCCAGAAGCGAGATCAAATACGGAAAAGTATTTGGCGCCTCCCAACTGGTCCAAAATGTCTGTGATATTTGGTAGGGGATAGGCGTCTCCTATAGTCTTCTCGTTCAGTGAGCGGAAGTCTATTACAAGTAGCCATCGTTTGTTTCCTTGAGAGTCAGCCTTTTTGGGCACTACCCATAAAGGTGAGTTGTATGGAGAAGCGGATGGTTGTATAATTCCATCGTTCAACATTTCTGTGGTTTGTTCGTGAATTTCTTCCTTATGTATGGGTGGGTCTCTATACTGTTTGGTGTTTATGGGTACTTCGTCTGTAGTTATAATTTTATGCTCCTGTGATGTCCTGCGTACATTTTTTTCATAGTATATCGGTGTCTTGTTGCTAAAGTAATGTTTTTCTTTTTAAATTCTCTCTTTGATATAACTTAGAAGCATTAGTATTATTAGTATCAATTCCTTGTCTACGCCTTCGCGGCAACGGCGAGTTTAACGTAAAACACCAGTGGTGTTATCGCTTGGACGACTTGTACGTCAAGTGAAAGATAGTAAATCTATCTGAATATTATCAAAATCAAATTCTTACATGCTAAATTGCATATAACGATTAAGCAACTACTTTACGAAAATAGGGAAATTGGTTACTTACCTTATCTCTGCTCGTTCAGAAACCTGTAATAAAAAGGAAAATAAAATTAGAATAACACTATAATCAAAGGAAGGAAAATATACTTACCTATTCCGTATAATTACGAGATAACCTCCAACACCCTGTATTCCTAAAGTAATTAATTAATTCGTGATTTCTTAAAATTAAAAGTAAAATATATTAGGGCTCTTATCGATCTAACATATTAGTAGTTCGGTAAAATCCAAAATTATAAAGATTAAAAGTATAAATAGAAATTATTGTTCTGTTTTATCGACCGTCGGTAAATATAAAGCATATTCGATATATTCTGAATCGATACTATCATATTTTCGCTACGTCGGTATGAAAGAAGACGCAGATTTACTTTAAGTTATGTTTATTGTATCAAAAGGCAGTACATATTTGTTTTATTATTTGTTAATTAATATAACTTTATGTTAAGAAGGACCTATTTTAGTTAGATACGCAATAATAAGCAAAGGTCGCTTTACTTTATCTTAGGTTAAGAAAATATATATAATAATACATAAATAATATACATATAATATACATAGTAATAAATATATATAATACATAAATAATCAAAAGAAAACTAGAAAACCCAAAAAGAATATATAAAATAATAAAATATGTAAAAATACTTACCTTGTGATAGTCCTCAGAATAAAAGATACATTACGATAATTATAAGTTAGATAAATAAAAGAAAATATTATATTCATGTACGTATACTAATAATAAGCACGAAAGGCAACACACACTTATGTATATACATATATATATCGGCAAATGATAGACACGTAATCTTAAGAAATTAGAAAATAAGTTTGATTTATTCAAGAAATATTACATTACATATTATTATAACCTTAGTATATAACGATCACTCGTCATAAATAAGAGATATCGTATTGTTTATTCAGTTATTTTCAATTAATTATACTTAACAACGAGATCTTCGTTAGAAACATTTAGTTATGTTATTGTTTAAAACCAAAAATCGGTTAATTAACGAGCAGTCGTACAAAATCCCATCCAGAAGTCCTGAAACAAAAATAAAATTACTAAATATACACTTAAATAAGTAACACGTAATAACGAATTCATACTCACCGTTCCGTTCGAATAAATCGCATTCCTTTCCATAATTAAAGTTTCTAAAAGAAAATATACATAACATATTACTTAATTATATAAATTACATACATCAATAATGAAATAATAATAGAATAAATAGTTATTAACGTCAAAAACGTATAATTACGACATATTGCGCAATCCTCTAATATCCACGTGTACTAACCGATAGTGCCGCTCCTTGCCGCTATGTGGCGCCCGACTCCCGTGGGTAGTATTCTAATTCATAATACCTAAGAGATGCGCGTCGCGACTATTCAATATACAGATTGAGAGTAGAAGGCGAATTCGAGAAGGGTGGCGCAGACAAGCTTTGCGGCTCCATTGCACTCTCAGATTCGTCTGCCGATCAGTCTTTCACTCCCTCGGCTACTGGCGCGGTTCGACCTTGCAGTCAGTAAGTATAGCCCATAGGAACCCCACGTTAGGTGCCATTAACGGGTGCTGGCTGGACTAGCATTCGGGTATGGTGACGAATTCCCAGCCATCGAGCAATGGTGACTAGGATTTGTACGTCTCAGTAATCAAGTTCGCGATTAGCTTCACTTTCCTAACCTGTAAATTCACGCGTGTTAATTTAATTTCGAGTCACTCTTAGAATTATTACTTACCTTATTGGATTCCTCCATTTTCTCTCGTTCCCTTCGAGTCACGTTACATTTTCCTTACCTACAAAATCGTTCCTTACCTCGTAATACTTCGCTTTAACCGAAATCTGCTTTCATTTATTTTCTTAATTTTCTCCTGAAATCGGAACAAACATAAATTATTTTCGTTCACATTATTTATTTGAAACATTGTTAAGTTTCTAAAGGATTATAAATCCAATCGTGATATTTTCTTTCGTCGTTAAACTAATATTTCTTACTACCTTCTTTAAATCGATATATCGAAACGAAACCAAAGATAATTATAATTTACATTTTTATTTTGATAATTATATCTAAACCTATCGTCGAATATTGTCTGTGATATTACGTATTTACTTTGTTATATTCCTTTATATATTTTCATTTACCTCTTTGTAGATACCTATCGAATTTGTTAAACCTTTTGAGAATATAATATTGTTAACCTTACCAATTGATTCTTTCTTCTATTTCTATCTTTCATCCTCTATTGAACTGCCATTTTTGGACACAATAAAAAGCGTTCGAGAACACGTCGACATTTGCTTACTGAACGTTGGATGTTCTTCTCACGTGTGACGTCCCTACCTCTAGTGACGTCCCTACCTCTACAGCCGCCTGGTCATGCCCTTGCGGATATTTTAAACTCAACAAGACACCTGAAGACGCATGGTCAATCACAGCAGAGTGTCTCGACATCGAAGAAGAACGGGAGGAGCATCGCGTAATATACGATGATCTATTGATGCGCACCTCCGAGTTAGAAATAAGACGTAATGACGCTGGACCATCCCAGTACCGTGCCACTACGGAAGGAGGCCAACAGGGGTACGGCATAAGAAGACACACGAGCTTACCTGTGGACATCGGTGAACCTCTGGAACGCCCCATTCCACCTGCACCGGGAGTAATAACCCTCGCAGAGGCCAAGGCACTGATCGTCGCCGAACGCAGAGTCCTCTCCATGACAGCAATGGACCGTGACGTCACGGCGAATCGACACGAAGGTCCATCTTCATCTACCGGAACAAAAGTCTCACCGAAGAGAAAGAGAGATGACGAGGAGCATATATACGACGAACCGGTCCAGAGACGACCTACCCCGTATTATGTAGCTGACATCCTGCGTTCAAATCGGCCTCCGATAGCGAGGATCCATGAACCTTTTGGACCACCGCAGCCATCCCGCTGCCAGGTATTGGAAGTACCCGAAAGCAGCCCGGAGCCAGGGTGCTGGCCATTTTGCAGCAGCTCGACGGAGGACGACGCTCCCAAGAAAGCATACAACCTACGCACACGTAAAGACACGTAAAAAGTGTTAGTGCGTTCAATGGCGGTGGCGTTTTAATGGTGTCAGTGATTTCACCTTTTCTATTATTATTTACACATCCGAATAAGACTTTATTCAGTTAGTTATATATATATATATATATCATATACAACCTGTAGTAAACGTATCTTTCCTAATTCTTTATAATAACTAGGATAATTATAAATTGAATACGTGCATAATACGTAAACTAACCTTTTTTATATATATATATTTGCATTAAAATAATATTTAAAACTTAGTAACATATGAGATACAACCAGTAACCTCTAGAAAACGTGTGCACCTATTCAACATGTAACCTTACCACGTGTAAATATTTGCACTATTTTTGTAACCGTCGAACCGCACCCTTAGAGCGCATAACTAGAAAAATATAAACTAAACCTAGTCACGCTCTCTAAGAGGAAGTCGTAAAAATAAGGAACTCCTATGTAACTCGATCTAAGCCATAATGTAGACTTACCGAAACCTCCTAAACGAGAAGTCGTAAAGATAAGCAATCTTATAATAGGCGACAACCGAACCTTTCTAAAAAGGAAGTCGTAAAGTTTACACACTCTCTTTTCCAAAGAGGACCCTTTTTGTAAAACCACACTAATAAGAACGGATACATAAACTTCCAAACAGCTGCAGACCGCGCACGCTCTGTAATGCTCGCTTATCTTATTAGAACAGGAAACATTAATCTCTGTATACAACAGCTGCCGATGACTCAGCTTAGGTTTTCCCATGTATTGTAAGCCCTCGCTGGGTATATAAACCGGAGCTCTCGGAGCTCCATAGGTTCAGTCTTACGGAATCAGTGAACGTGTTAACTTCGTTGCGGCCAGTCGATCAGTCGAGGTCAGAGTGAAACTGGTCAACCACATATTTACGTTTTAATACCATTGTAATCTGCGAACTTCGCAACTACGAAGAAGGTAACTCATCTTTATTATAATTGTCAAGCTGAATAAATACTTATAACTATTCGGGTGTACTGAAAACCCCTGAAGTCCTTACGTTTATAAATCGCGTGTTTTTGGACTAAGCTTTCTCAGCAAAGGTGAAGTATACGTCTTCAAATTTACTATTCGTGGAATTAGAAGAAAATATCACGCTTGACAGAGAAATAATACCCTTCAAGAACAAGGATAGGGCATAACTGGGAACTCTCCTATAATTAAAAGAGTCACTTAGGTGCAGCGGCACCGTACTCCAGGCGCTAGCATCCCCATACTTATCATTTCTTCCTATCCGAACGTACGCAATCGGTCGGACATCTTGACGAAGGACTGGTCGAAGAAACCAAGCGGTATCCTCCCATCGTCCTTAGCTCTCGAGTCGCACCAGGGACGTAACATAAGATAGAAGAATAAATTTTTGGTGGCAGCGGTGGGATAGCTTGCCAACGGAACTCAAGTACCGATCATTAATTACCGAGGTAATACAAGTGGAACGGTTCCGAAGAAGGAGAAGGATTCTTAAATAGCAGGAAGATGCCCATCATGCCAAGAGACACCTCCAGCGCAGAGGGAAACCTGATTACGACGACGGCCGCATCGCATATCCAAACCAGGTGCACCTATACAAGTACCACAAGCACCGACACACCGACTGGCTCACAAGCACACATACAACCTCAAACATACACACAGACGCAACCAAAACCTACACCTATATTGACGCCAACTTTACCCACAGTGGAAAACATGGATCACATTATTATTCCACAAATTACGCTAAAAGACGCTCTTGAAGCAGTACCATACTTTCAAGGACGAGCAGACACTTTCCGAACGTTTGCGGAAGGATGTAGGAACGCTAGGGACATGATTCCTGCTCGATCTGAAATAAATCTCGTAAAACTTATCAGAAACAGGCTACAGGGTCCGGCGAAGGATTACATCGAAAACCGACTCTTCCAAACGGTAGAGGAATTATTGGAGTTCTTAGAGAATTTATTTTCTCCACGATTATCACTCTCAACACTGTACTCACAGCTAAGCAACATCGTACAAAATCATACAGAAAATGTGATCACCTACGGCGCTCGTGTCGCCAAATTATTACAACTGCTGTTCGAAACGCATTCTAAGACTCACGCAAGACAAGACCCATTGTTTAAGCAAGATACAGAGGCAGAAGCCATCAAGTGTTTTTCTCGAGGACTCAAACGCGGAATTAAGATCAACCCATCAAAGTTTATCAGGCTGCACGACGCCATACATGCCGCAATTGAAACGGAAGACGAAAACCGACGTTATGAAGAGCTACATCAACGGGCACGGCCAATGGAAAGGAGCAACACCACCTGGTCTCGATTTACATCTGGAGTAAGGCAACCTGACTCTACGCAACCTGCACCGGCACCATCTCAATCACGAGATGACAATCGAATCGGAAGCTTCTCTTGCACTTATTGCCAAAAGCAAGGACACACCGCAGAACGATGTTGGGCAAAGAACGGAAGACCCCCTCCTAAAGATCCCAAGGTATGCGATTATTGCCGTAATCTCGGCCATACGATCGATGAGTGCCGGAAGAAGAGGTATAATGAGTCGCAGTCGGGAAACGGCGCTACCCCTCTGAAAACTGGCGCGTCTCAGGGGGAACCCTCCCGAACCATACGCGTCATGAAATTCGAAACGAGCCTAAGCGAGTAAATCTATGCAAAACGCCTTCCCATAACACTCCTTCGATTTTGCACGTGCATTCAGACGGAAACATGGTTCTATTCATGCTTGATACCGGAGCAGAATTAAATGTAGTTAAAAGAAGAATGGTAATCGACGAATCTTATATTTATAAAGAGGAAACTTATCAAATCACGGGAATCACCGGTACAAATTTAAAAACACTGGGGTGTGTATACGCTTGCGTCTTTAATGAAACGATACCATTTCAAGTTGTGGAAAATGATTTTCCCATTGAGCAGGACGGTATTTTGGGCACGCCATATTTTATAACAACGGGAGCACGAATCGATTACAAGGAGCAGAAACTACAATTGAAAAACAAAGAAGTGCCGTTCTTTACGGAAAATTTCGCGAGACTTCCACCCCGTTCCAAGACACAAATATGTGTCCAATTAACTAACGACTCGCCAATGGAAGGCTATATAGATAGAGTAGAAACGCGACCGGAGGTATTCATTGGAGATGCGCTCGTAACTAATCAAAATGGTAAAACTTACCTATACGCGTATAATACCGCCGAGAAAGGAGTCGCCATCCGCTTCCCAAAGATTAAGCTGCAAGAGGCACTTGACGAAGAACCGGAAAAATCCACGGGCCAGCCGCCAACGAGCAATGAAGGAAGTGAAGCTGAAAAAATCAACGATAATTACTACAAAGAAGAATCATGTTCAATGCCAAAGAAGAAGAAGAAACGAGCTAAGAAATATAAGAATCCTAACCGAAAGAATGTCATCGAGACCAATATAACGGAAGCACCTGCAACAAGTCCGACCGAGGTTAGACATGAAAACGGAGCTTTAGACATAATGGACTCTGACTGTTCGGATAGAAACGAACAAATACATAAAGAGGAAAAGAGAATCGTTTTGTACTCCGGTAACAAACTCGCGACCGAGGCCGCACAACCAGAGGAAATAACGAAGTCTCCCAAAGAGTTGAAGAATCTTAACCGAAAGAATGTCATCGAGACCAATATAACGGAAGCACCTGCAACAAGTCCGACCGAGGTTAGACATGAAAACGGAGCTTTAGACATAATGGACTCTGACTGTTCGGGCAGAAAAGAACAAATACATAAGGAGGAAAAAAGAATCGTTTTGTACTCCGGTAACAAACACGCGACCGAGGCCGCACAACTGGAGGAAATAACGAAGTCTCCCAAAAAGGATACTAAAAGTTACACGACGTCTTACGCCGTCTCTCTTAACGACGAAAATAACTACTTGTACCATGCTAGCACTACTATGTCCTACGATGGCAACACACATTCCTACGAGGAATCAACGATAGAATATACTATACCAGTCGAGAGTAAGGCTTTATTTAAACTATCTCAGGAAGGAAAGATAGAGTTATACAGAAAGGCAGAGGAAAATAAAAAGATACTTACCATGTCCAATGAAGATAACACTAAGGAGGATCCAGGCAGACTTACAACACCTGCAAGAGAAAGGGAGTTATTAAGTTTGTTGCGGTTATCGCACTTGAACGACGAAGAAAAGAGGCATATAGAGGATCTTATTTGCCGATACGCTGATTGCTTTCATCTACCTGGAGAACAATTGAGAGCTACAACCAAAGCAAGTCACAAGATTGTTACTACGAACGACCTTCCCATCAACACGAAACAATATCGATTTCCCCCTATACACAAGGAGGAAATACATAAACAAACCTCAGACATGCTCTCGAAAGGAATAATTCAGGAATCCGAATCTCCATATAATTCACCTATTTGGATTGTCCCGAAAAAGGCGGATGCCGAAGGAAATAAAAGATGGAGGCTTGTCATTGATTTCCGAGAATTAAACGAAAAGACTGTTGGAGACGCATACCCGTTGCCAAATATAAATGACATCTTAGACCAACTTGGAGGAGCAAAATACTTCTCGGTATTTGATCTTGCATCAGGGTTCCACCAGATACCGATGGCGGAACAAGACAAATTTAAGACCGCTTTTTCTACCCCCGACGGACATTTTGAATTCAACCGTATGCCATTTGGTTTAAAAAATGCACCATCCACCTTCCAGCGTCTAATGAATAACACTCTATCAGGATTACAAGGCAGTGAGATGTTCGTATACATAGACGACATCGTAATATACGCGAGATCCATCGAAGAGCACCAAATAAAGTTTACCAAATTAGCTCACCGACTAAGATCTGCCAATTTACAACTACAACCCGAAAAGTGCGAATTTCTCAGGAAAGAGGTCGCTTATCTGGGTCACATTATTACGGAGGATGGAGTTTTACCAGATCCTAAGAAGACCGAAGCCGTAAGGAAGTTTCCTACCCCCAAGAACGCGAAGAATATAAGACAATTCTTGGGACTAACGGGTTATTATCGACGATTCATCGAAGATTATGCCAAGATTTCTAAACGCACCTTTCCTCTGGGGAACCGAGCAAATACGCGCTTTTGAATTTCTAAAGGAAGCCTTATGCCAAGAACCCATACTACAATACCCAAACTTCGAAAAACCATTTATCATAACAACAGATGCGTCAGGTTACGCAATCGGAGGAGTCCTGAGCCAAGGAAAAATAGGGCAAGACTTACCGATCTCATATGCATCCCGGCTATTAAACGGGGCCGAACTAAATTACTCGACCATCGAAAAGGAGCTATTGGCCATCGTTTATACAGTTAATCACTTCAGACCATATATATACGGTAGACGCTTTACACTTGTAACCGACCATAAGCCACTCGTATGGTTACACCGAGTAAAAGATCCTACATCAAGATTATTACGGTGGAGATTTAAGCTCGAAGAATATGAGTATGATATTGTTTATAAACAAGGTCGGGCAAATGCAAACGCTGACGCCCTATCACGAAATCCACCTGAGATTAAAATACAATTTTTCACGACCACCTCTGACGAAGAAGACGAGGAGGAAGAAGTACCGGAAACACGCGAACCTACAGGAATCATAGTGGAAGCAGAAATACATGCACCACCTTTTGAAGAAGACAGGTTTGAGGAACCAGTCTTGGAAATGCAACAATCATCACCTTCTCCATTAAGTACACCAGAAATTGAAGACATCGGGTCGGAAGATGACGAGAATGAATCATACTCGTCCGACGAGCCACTCTTTTTACCTTGTAACGCGGCAGCATCGCCCATACCGTTGGAAGAAATCAGAACCCGTGAAAATATCAATACCTTTGAAACCAGCAGGAATAATTTACTCATGGAAAAAGGAGCTATTATATGTTTTATAAACACGCAACACGAGCCCATAGACGAAGGGAGCAAATTCCTCACAACTATAGGCATACCTATTCCCCAGGATGACACAGAATCTGGAGAAGTAATAATAGCCAAGCAAAAGAAAAGAACTCTTTATTTCCTTGTGGTCGACTCATTCAACAAACTGAAAGAAGCCTTATCTATCGCCGCTGAACTAACACACCGACGAAATGAACACGAAATTGCTATCGCCGAAACGCCGAGGGGAGTTTTAACGATTCCCTGGGATATACTCCTACACGAATTAAGAGAAGCATTCGATTCACAAAGATACGCCATAAAAATATGTACCAACGAAATTCAGATACCACCATTGGGCGACATACCTCGCATCCTTTCCGAAAATCACGGATCAATCACGGCGGGCCATAAAGGAACTACTAAGACTTATGCCAGAATAAAGAGTCACTACTACTGGGAAGGAATGAAGAAAGACATCGCCGACTACGTAAGGAAGTGTCCTAGTTGTCAGAAAAGAAAGCTGACACGGCAAAAGACACGGCAACCCATGCATATTACAGACACGCCGCTGGAACCATTCGACAAAATCTCACTTGATATCGTAGGCCCCTTACCACTAACTAAAAAGGAGAATAAGTATCTGAAGACCATACAGGACAATTTAACTAAATTTTCGGTAGCAGTGCCTATGCAAACCGCAACCTCAAAGGAGATCGCAGACGCCTTTATTAAACACTTTATGTGCCAATATGGTGTCCCACGATCGATCCTGACTGATCAAGGAGCCGCTTTTATCGGAACATTTATGAGAACGCTAACTAAAAGACTTGGAATCGAGCAATTACGTACCACTGCCTTTCACCCACAATCAAATGGTTCTTTAGAGAGAAGCCACCACGTACTATTAGAATACCTCAAGCACTACGTAAATCAACGGACCGATTGGGACGAAATAATAGAATTATGTATGTTCTCCTACAACACGAGTATGCACGAAGGGACGGGATACACCCCTTATGAACTAGTATACGGAAAACTAGCTCGACTACCTACTAGTAGCACCAGAACAAAGACTAACACGTATCCAGAATACATAGAAACCTTGTGCAAAAACTTAGACTTTGTGAGAAGTATAGCAAGAGATAACCTAATTAAAGCAAAGGAAAAATCGAAAGAATACTATGATCGACGACAGAATGTAAAAGAGTTCAAAGAAAACGATTGGGTATACCTTCTAAACGAGCATAGAAGCAATAAATTCGACGACCAGTACGACGGACCTTATCAAATAACGCAAGTGCTAGATAACGGAAACATAACTCTCATAATCAAACACCGAGAGAAAGTCGTACACCCGAATCGAATAAAACTTGCTCATGGAACATTTTAAAGGTAATATATATCTCTATTTTGCAGATGCTGCTCGTAATTCTTCTAATCGGGCACATGCTCAAAGCCTACGCATTGATCGCTTACGATTGCGGATCGGCAAACACAAACATTACAACCCTGTCACTACTAAACGTTGATGATTGCAAACTCCCCACCGCAAAACCGATGGTAAAGAATACTTATGTACAATTATTACAAATCGCGGAGTATGACAGCACACCGGTTACTCAATGCAAGGTAGAGGTCGACAGAACAATATTCTACTGCGGTATGCATTCACACATATCACTAGTACATAACGGAAGAGCTTCCTACATTATGGAACTTAGTTCAGAAGCATGCGTGAAAATGCACATGAACGGAGCCTTTTCATTTGGTCACAAAGATTTTATAACTGGAATTAAACCTAACAGCACCGTGACGCGAAGTGTCACCTTGGCTGGGACAATAGGAATGGACGGCACCTGCAAAGGCGTGGAATACTCCGACCCTCTGGGTACGTGGAGCAATGTAGTTGTACAAGCCGTCGTAAAAATATCATTACGAAATTATATAGCAGTAACTAAACCAAGCGCAGATAAGATAATACTAGATTCAAGAATGCATTGCAAATTATCCGAAGGAAGATGCCTCGACATAGAGGGAGGAAACACGTTCTGGGCTCCGATACCCACCGATCATTGCAAATTTAGCAGCTATTCCGTGTTATTCGAGGGAAAAGCAAAGAGGATATTCGATAACACGACAAGAAATTGGCAAGAAGTATACGCAATAACTTCAGACGAAATTACGTTCGCACTCGCAAAACGAGGTGTCATCACCATATGCAACTACGTATTGATGCGTACAGAACACCCGAAGCTATTTATATTAGAGACTCGAAAAGGCGAAGTATTCACAAGAAGAACGGGTATTATGACAAGTAATTTGGATATATTCTCTTATGTTAATAGCAAATTCGTATATTTAGAAAAACACATTCGCAATCAGATGACATCACTATACAGAGAAGTCATTAAGCAAGAATGTCTGATTGAAAAACAAACACTAGAAAACGCGCTTACAATCGCAAAGATATTACCAGAGGATTTTGCATATCAAATCATGAAAAAACCCGGTTATATGGCAATGGTCGCAGGAGAAGTTATACATCTGATAAAGTGTATACCTACCCCTGTAAGACGACGAGAAACAAAAGAATGTTATCAACAATTACCAGTCTCGAAAGGAAACAGCTCTTATTTTATGACACCGAAAACGAATTTGCTAGTAAAAACAGGAACGCAGATTGATTGTAACCCGTACGTGCCAGTCATGTATCGATTAGAAGGAAATTGGTATAAAATAAATCCTAGCGCAGCCTCCGCACTACCGCCTAATGAATTACAACCACAAACAGTGCAAACGTGGACTTACTCGAACCCGACTTCATTAGCCACGTCAGGAATATATTCATTACAAGAATTGGAAAAATTACGCGATCACATTATGTTCCCTGCGGAAAAACCCGCTGTTCTAAACACTATCGCACGAGGAATGTCCGGACAACATGCAGAAAGACAAGGGTTATGGTTTTTAAACTTACTCGATGAAGACGCACTCCACGAGATCACCAGCAGCGCATGGGATCATCTTTGGGGATGGTTCACGGGTTTCGGTACCGTCAGCGCTGGAATTCTGGGCCTATGGATAATATTACGCACTGTCAAACTCATATTTAATACTGCACTTCAAGGATACGCGTTACACCGAATTTATGAATGGAGTGTTCACCTGCTAGGAGCAATAGGAGACTCAGTAGCTAATATCTTATCGCATCTACACGCATCAAGAAGAAAAGATTCCGCACATTCAAAGAACCCGTCATACGAAGAAACTAACATTAAAGAAGATAATAAGGCGGATGAAAAGAAGGAATCTCTAAAGGAAACGAAGAACGAAACAACACGCGAAAAAGTCACCGTACACGTGATGCCACATCATGGGCAAGTACACTCTACCACGGTAAAATAAGCAACGTGGAACGACGACCAGGAAGCGACGCGCACCGTGAGAAGACTAACAAGTACACCTTAGGTCGCGTCCTTCGACAGGTAAACCCCACTCCAACCAATTACCTGCCACGAGGTCGAGTGGACTAAGCAAGGTGTCCCTTACCTAAAGATCATAAAAACCAGGACCCTTGCTCAGGAATTTCAAAGAAAAAAAAAAAAAAAAGGGATCTAAGAGGTATAAGGCAAAAAGGAAAGTTGGAAGGAAGAAGAAACTTTCCGAAGCGAACAAGGAAAAATCAAGGAAAGATAAAATCTTAAAAAAAAAAAAAATAAATAAAAGGGTACGAGAGTAGAAGACCCAAAAGATAAGATCTTAAAAGGGTACGAGAGTAGGAAACGAGAGTAGAAGACCCAAAGAGAAGATCTTAAAAGGATACAAGAATTAAGAAGTCAAAAATCTAAAAGGAAACATAAATTCCAAAAGAAATCTAAAGATAGAATCTAAAAAGGGTACAGAGGAAAAAAAAATCTAAAAAGGAAACATAAATTCCGAAAGAAATCTAAAGATAGAATCTAAAAAGGGTACAGAGGAGAAAATCTAAAAAAGAAACATAAATTACAAAAGAAGCAAAAGAAATCTAGAGATAGAATCTAAAAGGATACAAGAGTTGAGAAGTCAAAAATCTAAAAGGAAACATAAATTCCAAAAGAAGCAAAAGAAATCTAAAGATAGAATCTAAAAAGGGTACAGAGGAGAAAATCTAAACATACATTCCAGAAGAAACAAAAGGAAACCTAGGGATAAGAACTAAAAGGATACAGAAGAGAAAGTTAAGAAGGATGTTGCAACATTACTTATCTTGGATCAAGCGTCGAGCTTGATTGCTGTTCGTCGGATTGACCGAAACTTATACGTTGACTTCGCAGCACGCTCACCGAACTCTTCGCGACAAATTAACTGCACGTTAAGTCTAAGTGATGCTTTTTGATAACGAGTGTATGTTCACGACGGTTTGTTGTCCACTGAATCTGCGGAGAACGCTTCCTCCGAAGAAAGCTAATTTTTCCCTCTCTACCAAGGAATTTGATGGGGGTGACACGGAATTTTCCTAAAGCGAGGCCGTTCCACCCCAGTGGATGTAACGCTTAAGGGAGGCGGCATGTACCGTTGGCGAACACCTTCTCGTGACGATCACGGCGGTCAACGGTTTTTCTGAGATTTTATGATATGGCCTGGTTAGCGTCTTGACGCGAGAGGTTTATGGCACCGTTCGAGTACTCGCATTTAAAACGTTCGACTCTCAGAGAATAAAAAGGAGGGTCTCCATTGTATCGTATTTTTCTAAAGGATCATCGAAGTCCTTGTCTAGAACGTGAACGCGAAGACTTCGACGACGAACATAAAAATTATTGCTTCTACGAGTTCGACGTAGGAATTTTCTGATTGTCTTTTTAAGACTGATTAGACTTGTACCTTTTTCCCGAAAATTAACGGAATCCAACATCTGCTCGCAGATGCGAGCACTGGACACTGCTTATTTTCAAGTGACTAAAGCTTTTTATGATCGGGAGTAATTTGAGTTTAACGATTTGATTAAAGTGTTCACCGTTACTTCATTTGCCTTTACGAAATAACAAAGGAGGAACAAATTCTTATGATTTGAACATTTAAAGAAATACCAAGATAAATTTTTAAACTCCGAAAGAAAATAAAATAATAATAAACAAAATACAAGTCAATACAAAATGTTAAACATTTAAAGAAATACCAAGATAAATTTTAAACTCCGAAAGGAAATAAAATAATAATAAACAAAATACAAGTCAATACAAAATGTTAAACATTTAAAGAAATACCAAGACAAATTTTAAAACTCCGAAAAGAAAGAAAATAATAATAAACAAATACAAGTCAACACAAAATGTTAAACATTTAAGGAAATACTAAGACAAATTTTAAACTCCGAAAGGAAAGAAAATAATAATAAACAAAATACAAGTCAATACAAAATGTTAAACATTTAAAGAAATACCAAGACAAATTTTAAAACTCCGAAAAGAAAGAAAATAATAATAAACAAATACAAGTCAACACAAAATGTTAAACATTTAAGGAAATACTAAGACAAATTTTAAACTCCGAAAGGAAATAAAATAATAATAAACAAATACAAGTCAACACAAACGTTAAACATTTAAAGGAAGACCAAGACAAATTTTAAACATTAAAAAGAAATAAAGAAAAGAAAAGGGGAACGAATGATGAAGACAACGAAACAGATTTTAAACATTAGAAAAAAGAGGAGAAACAAAAAAAAAAAAACAGAAACCAAAATATCACCTGAACGTAATTCTTTGTTAATTCTAATATAATTAAAACTAAGATTTTAAACAAAAAAAAAAAAAATCGAGAAAGGACCACCGGGAAGCGACGCTTACCCCCACCACTCTACCAAAGGGACCGTTGAGGTCCGCCGCGCGCACTTAAAAGGAGCGGTCCAGGCAACGGAAGATCACTCTCTCCTGGACGACCGCCTAAGTCATACCTGTACGACGAAGCTAAGTCTCAAGGATCACCTTAGCAGAAGGAAGCGACTCACTTACCTAAGGAGTACTACCAATTCTACGAATTCACGAAGGAATCAGATCACCTGAACTCTCCGAAAACTTCTCGAGGAAGACCAACAGAAGAAACTCGCTCCAGAAGTTCCATCCAGAACTTCAACTCGAGACTTGTTCGTTTCAGAACTATATCGTTACTTTTTCTCGTGTGTTTTAAATCAACTTATAAAATTACCATGGCTTTCACCGGTGAATGAATAAAAAATAACGCTGACAGAATCGCAGCGATGGTCAACGCTTGCAACGCGCTGCAATGGCAAGATAGCAACACAAATTTCTACCAGTACGTGCCGATGGCACCACAACAATATTATGTGCAACCAACATACGTAACGACGATTCCGGTACCAACCAACCCGACAGAAAGAAATAACGAAGTAGATGCCGAAGGAGGCAGCGATATGTATTCTCACGAAGTACAGCGATTCGCTACGCGAGTAGCGTATTCACCAGATATGGAAACAATCGAAGAAGCACTCTCCAATGAAGAAGCATGGGAGGATGAACAACTTATGTGCGACGAGGAAGTCTACCCTTCCGACACGCCACCATCGACAAACGAGACTACACCTAGTACGTTCGAGGAGGACCTCGAACCTTGTCGACAGGGGGGGTGTGACGTCCCTACCTCTACAGCCGCCTGGTCATGCCCTTGCGGATATTTTAAACTCAACAAGACACCTGAAGACGCATGGTCAATCACAGCAGAGTGTCTCGACATCGAAGAAGAACGGGAGGAGCATCGCGTAATATACGATGATCTTTTGATGCGCACCTCCGAGTTAGAAATAAGACGTAATGACGCTGGACCATCCCAGTACCGTGCCACTACGGAAGGAGGCCAACAGGGGTACGGCATAAGAAGACACACGAGCTTACCTGTGGACATCGGTGAACCTCTGGAACGCCCCATTCCGCCTGCACCGGGAGTAATAACCCTCGCAGAGGCCAAGGCACTGATCGTCGCCGAACGCAGAGTCCTCTCCATGACAGCAATGGACCGTGACGTCACGGCGAATCGACACGAAGGTCCATCTTCATCTACCGGAACAAAAGTCTCACCGAAGAGAAAGAGAGATGACGAGGAGCATATATACGACGAACCGGTCCAGAGACGACCTACCCCGTATTATGTAGCTGACATCCTGCGTTCAAATCGGCCTCCGATAGCGAGGATCCATGAACCTTTTGGACCACCGCAGCCATCCCGCTGCCAGGTATTGGAAGTACCCGAAAGCAGCCCGGAGCCAGGGTGCTGGCCATTTTGCAGCAGCTCGACGGAGGACGACGCTCCCAAGAAAGCATACAACCTACGCACACGTAAAGACACGTAAAAAGTGTTAGTGCGTTCAATGGCGGTGGCGTTTTAATGGTGTCAGTGATTTCACCTTTTCTATTATTATTTACACATCCGAATAAGACTTTATTCAGTTAGTTATATATATATATATATATATCATATACAACCTGTAGTAAACGTATCTTTCCTAATTCTTTATAATAACTAGGATAATTATAAATTGAATACGTGCATAATACGTAAACTAACCTTTTTTATATATATATATTTGCATTAAAATAATATTTAAAACTTAGTAACATATGAGATACAACCAGTAACCTCTAGAAAACGTGTGCACCTATTCAACATGTAACCTTACCACGTGTAAATATTTGCACTATTTTTGTAACCGTCGAACCGCACCCTTAGAGCGCATAACTAGAAAAATATAAACTAAACCTAGTCACGCTCTCTAAGAGGAAGTCGTAAAAATAAGGAACTCCTATGTAACTCGATCTAAGCCATAATGTAGACTTACCGAAACCTCCTAAACGAGAAGTCGTAAAGATAAGCAATCTTATAATAGGCGACAACCGAACCTTTCTAAAAAGGAAGTCGTAAAGTTTACACACTCTCTTTTCCAAAGAGGACCCTTTTTGTAAAACCACACTAATAAGAACGGATACATAAACTTCCAAACAGCTGCAGACCGCGCACGCTCTGTAATGCTCGCTTATCTTATTAGAACAGGAAACATTAATCTCTGTATACAACAGCTGCCGATGACTCAGCTTAGGTTTTCCCATGTATTGTAAGCCCTCGCTGGGTATATAAACCGGAGCTCTCGGAGCTCCATAGGTTCAGTCTTACGGAATCAGTGAACGTGTTAACTTCGTTGCGGCCAGTCGATCAGTCGAGGTCAGAGTGAAACTGGTCAACCACATATTTACGTTTTAATACCATTGTAATCTGCGAACTTCGCAACTACGAAGAAGGTAACTCATCTTTATTATAATTGTCAAGCTGAATAAATACTTATAACTATTCGGGTGTACTGAAAACCCCTGAAGTCCTTACGTTTATAAATCGCGTGTTTTTGGACTAAGCTTTCTCAGCAAAGGTGAAGTATACGTCTTCAAATTTACTATTCGTGGAATTAGAAGAAAATATCACGCTTGACAGAGAAATAATACCCTTCAAGAACAAGGATAGGGCATAACTGGGAACTCTCCTATAATTAAAAGAGTCACTTAGGTGCAGCGGCACCGTACTCCAGGCGCTAGCATCCCCATACTTATCATTTCTTCCTATCCGAACGTACGCAATCGGTCGGACATCTTGACGAAGGACTGGTCGAAGAAACCAAGCGGTATCCTCCCATCGTCCTTAGCTCTCGAGTCGCACCAGGGACGTAACACATCCTCAATTATTTCGTTAATAAATCGCGCATCAAGACACAAACGAATCGATCCATCCCTTTTTCGTACAACTCTCAACGGATTACAAAATTCACTCTCGCTTCTTTCAATAATACCAGCCTGCAACATTTCATCAATCTCTTTATCTACCAATGATCGCAATGCTAATGGAACGGGATAGGATCGTTTAACTACAATTTTCGAGTTCCTTACACGAATCTTATGCTCGTATATCGTGGGATGACTTCGCTTGTCGCAGAACAAAACCCTGTATCGATTCATTAGATCAACAAACTTTTCCTTCTCGTCTACATTGTAACCATTCATCTGATTCACTATCCTATCAATTTGCTTACGAAATACCTCATCTTTATCACTTATTTTACCTACGTCCTCCATATTATCGGTTTTATCATTTGATTTAGGAGTTATACTACACTTCAGATCCCTCTCAGTTGTGTCTGACCGACGACTACCGTTATCGTCACTCCGACTATCACCTTCTACTATAATTCCACTCGTTGCGTAGGATACGACGTTATCTAACGATCGATTTCCCGAATCTTCCATACTAAACAATACATGGCATTCAATATTTTGTTTACCAATAAAACTCAATGTTTTCTGCCTATAATTGATCACCGCTTGATTCGCGACTAACCAGTCATGTCCAATGATTACGTCCTGATTTAAACCACTAACCACTAAAAAATTGTGCCACAAAGCGTGTCCGTCCAAAGTAAACTCTACCGCAATTTGACGTTTCACTGGTTTTCGCGATCGACCAACAGCTACGCCAACAAAAACATTAGATACTGGTAACTCATCGAGATGACCATTCATACTTCGCATTTGATTATACATCTCCTCACTGATACAAGTTATTTGGCTTCCACTATCTACAAACGCGCTCATCTTACGCCGACAAGCCACCATGTTGACATATATACCCCGAGTCATCACCTCATTAATATTAATTCGATCCACCTGAGCTACATCCCTTCCACTAACTTCATCTTCTAGGTCCTCCACAAAATCATAAAATACACTAGGGCACACCATCGGACCTTTTGATGCGCCATTTTCTAGTTTAAATTGTTGACATGCGGCCGCGTATCGCCTCGGATGTCCTGACTCGGAAAAAAACCATTGTCGACCTTATTCTCCATTCGCATTCGCAAATTCCCTAAAGCTTGCAAGATAACATCAGTGCGTTCATAACTAATAACCGCTAGCGCTTCACGAATTCTCATCGGATACTGCTGTAGTATTGAATAGTTTATTTCATATTCTGTTAACGGTGGATCAAAATATCGCGCCTCTCTAAGTTGCTCTTGGAAATACTCTATCATTGAATGACCTCCATATTGATATCTACGATTAGCCCACTTATTCTTCAATTTGACCTTACTTTTAATGGAATAAAATTCATCTAAAAATGCCACCTCGAATGTTTTAAAATCGTGAAACTTATCTCGGTTTATGTCAAACCACGTGCTCGCACGACCTTCTAAAACGGTCTCAATTACTTCTAATTTAATTTCCTCCCTAATACCCTTTAACATAAAATAACGCTTTAAGGCGCGAAGAAACTCTCGAGGATTACGAACATCTTCATTTGCAAAATACGGAATCTTAACATCCACTTGCGCGATTCTTAAATTATTCGCTAAGCCTTCTAAAAATACGTTATTTCGTTCAATACTCGGTGAATACCTCGGTAAACCGCTATCTCGACTCTCCATGTTTACATCGCGAATCGCATTAGGGTCACCTCGGTTGTTTATCGTCGCTTGTTCCAACTCGCTCCGCAGCAACTGCTCACGCTTTTCGGCTTCTTTCGTTGTCTTAGCGATTTCCTCACGTAGCCTTTCGATTTCTGCTCTCTCATGTGTTCTTTGTTCTTGTTCTACTCGTCTCTGTTCGCCTAGCGCCGGATCCTCTCTCGCCAACACCATTTTTTCTTTATGTTTCGTTGCAGTAATACGTTTTCCTGTCGAGAATCGTTCGGCGTAAGTTTTCGTTTGAATTTTACGTGAGCGCAATTCCATACATATGTTTTACGTTTTCTAACTATCCTCTCACTCGTCACACTCTACCTTACCGAATTAAATTATAAAATAACCATTCGTGACTCGAGCCTCGAGTTGGGCGCCAAATGTAACGATTTTAAATGTTACGTCACATAAAATTTATTTAAACCACAGAAATAGTGATACAGTCAACCGTCCGCGGATGGCACGCACAGTCCGCGCACGTTAGACGTGGATACGTTCGAAGTCACGAATTTAGTCAAATAGTCCAAAAGAATACAGCACGATTACAGATATTACCTTAGCGCTAACAATTAGAGTACATAATCGGAGATATGTGACGAGCTCGATTTACCTGCGTCCGTCTCTCAACCGCTTTCGAGTCTGATTTTTACAAGAGAAAAAGAAAGAAAACGGAATCACGGACATCAATCATAAATGAACCTCTAATGCATATTCTACAAACATAGCCAATTACAATAAATACGTTTTTTAAAAAAATGAAAATATGATCTCGCCTGACTTCCCTGAGCAACGTCCGGCTTCCTCGGCGACACAGGTACGAGAGAGATTCGGCGGCACGTACGCCAGGTTGCCATAATTGATATATAATTGTTGATCGCTCGCCGACGTTGCCACATACTTCTCGCTTAGGGGAAAGGCGCGTCTTTTAAACCTCATAATCGCTACAACATCTATCTTGCGAACCATAAGTTTTGGTGGGTGAGTAAGATTAAATTCTTACGATCTTATATCTAGAATTCTTATGGGCCGAAACTATAATACGTCAAGTGACATTTCGCCGCGAACGTAGGCCCGGCTCGCGAATTTGTTTACAGTAGAGTTCGATGCCTCTGCTGTCGAACTTCGGTAGCGAGATAAAAACAGGTGCCAATGAACTTCCGTACACGCGTGATTCGAAAAGGCACAAAGGCTCTAACGTGATTAGACGGCATAAGAATTTAATCCTACTCACCCACCAAAACTTATGGTTCGCACGATAAATGTACATAAAATTCATCGTTAAAATGTTGTGTTAATGAGCTCTTAATTAAAAAATATATATAGCAATGATGTTTTTATTAATAATATTCAGAAGTAATCACTTGTTATATAAAATTAAAGAAAAAAAAAATAATAATAACTCTACGGGGAATCGAACCCCAGCCGCCTGGTTAGTAGGCAAGCTCCCTACCGCTTGCGCTGCCGAACCGTTGAATACTAAAGTGCAATTTCTACCATATACACTGTGCTGAAAACTTTGAGAGCTTTTTTCTCGGAATTGGCTGGTTCGTGCGCTCTATTACTTTAACAATCGATGACCCTTATGGGGTACTTTGATCCTACAAAGTCCCATCCCGAAGTCAATTTCCCAAGCCGTGCCCTCTCCTTGTAAGACTTCTCCAATAAACACGTGTGGACTGATTTCTATTTTTTCTATATATCCTTCTTCTGGGGAGTCGTCGGTTAATAATATGCAAATTTTTGTTTTAGATCGTGGTGGAAGTCTCACAAAGTTTCCATGGTAAAACGGGACTTCTCTGTCCTTTAAGCAGAGTAGCTGATTTTCGTAATCGATACGAGCGCTCCTAGACATTCGGTAAGGAGATCCAAGTATCCCATCTTGGTCGATCGGAAAATCGTCGCTCACGACGTGGAATTTTACGATCTCACCAAAGACGTGTGTGTAGATGCTTCCCATCGTCTTGGTTTGACCTTCCGTTATTCCGGTGATTTGATAGGTTTCCTTGCGATCAATGTACGAGTCTGTGCTCAGCGTCCCGTATTTCATCACGTTAATCTCTGCTCCGGTATCGATCATAAGGATGGCTGTTCCGCGTGAAGGTTCGTCGCGCATTAGTATTGATGGTGTCGCAAATGGTCCTTTTCCGATGAAGGTAATTCTTTTGTTTATTGTGGTGCTTGATCCAAGGTCGTGACGCGTATAGAACTTGTCGGTTCCCTCTGAGTCGCGCCAGTAGCCAGAAGGCCGGTTGAGTTTCCCGATTTCGATTCATTGAACTTTTTCTTCCTGCATTCTTCAATAGTGTGTCCGTAATTTCGGCAGTATGTGCATGTTTTCGTATCTCCAGGCGGGGGTCTCCCGTTTTTAGCCCAACATCTGTCGACTGTGTGTCCTTGTTTTTGGCAATAAGTGCAAGAAAGAGTGTTCATCTCACGTGTAGTCGAAGCACTTGGAGATGGTGGTTTCGGTATGTCTGCTGGTTGAACTCCAGGAGTGAATCGTGACCAAGTTGTAAGGCTTCTTTCCATCGGTCTAGTTCTTTGATGTAGATCCTCATATCGTTGTTTTTCGGACTCCGCTTCAATTGCGGCACGAATGGCTTGATGCAGGCTGCCCTGTTTTTCTGGGTTGATTCGTACTCCCCTCTTTAATCCCCTGGTGAAACACTTGATTGCTTCAGTTTCTGCATCTCTTCTAAATAAGAAATCCGGTTGCCCGTGAGCCTTTGAATTTGTTTCGAACATTAATTGAAGCAGCTTTCCAACTCGAGCTCCGTATGCCGTTATGTTTTCACTTTGATGTTGCACGATGTTACTTAATTGTGAGTACAACGTAGAAATGGATAGTGGCGGAGAGAATAAGTCTTCGAGAAATGATATTAAGTCGGTGACAGTTTGGAATTGTCTCCCTTCGATGATGTCTTTCGCTGGACCATGTAACTTGTTTCGTATAAGTTTCACTAAGTTTCGACATCCTTCAGCAAACGCTCTGAATGCGTCGGATCTTCCGTTAAAGTGAGGCACAGATTCAAGTGCATCTTTCAGAGTTATTTGTGGAATTATTATGTGATCCATACTCTCCATTGGAGGTGGTGTTGGTGCAGTAGTTGTAATTGGATAAGTTTGTGAGTCAGAAGTTGGTTGTGAAGTTGTATAAGTGTACTTTTGTTGAATTAATGATTGTGAGCTAGTGGTTGCCTTAAGTGGATCGAAATCGTTATCTTTCGGTGTGATCGGCATTTTAAAACAAAACAAGTTTCTCCTACAAAAAGTCTTTCCCGGTTTGATAACCTCGGTAATTTTGAATTCTAGTACTCGACTTTCCGTTGGCTAGATATCCCACCGCTGCCACCAAAATTCATATGTTACGTCCCGATCTCTATATACGGTTATATCGAACGCGGATGAAAGGTACCGTTGCTCGGTTCCGCGATCGGCGCTGTTATTCCGTTACGAGAGTGACGACAAATATGATAATAAAAATATTAATATGGGGATTCGTTAGCCTCAGGTACGGTGCTGCGGCACCTAGAAAGCTTATCTCAATTCTTATAACGCGTAATCACACAAACAAATACGTGCGCGAAGGTGAGCTATGTCGTCCGTTTGTGAATTCGTGTATTTCCTTACCTTGGCTCTATCTCTGAGCGAATATGCGAACAATGAATCTTTGCAGTGAGTCTCGAACGAGGGTGTGATTTCCCTGTTTGGAATAATTCAATACTCTCCTAAAACCGCATATAGCGCGCCTTTTGGACATTACTGATTCTTACGAATGCCCTTTGGTCTTAAGAATTCTCCTTCCACCTTCCAACGAGCTATGCACATAGTCCTTTCGGGTTTACAATGCATCGAATTATTCGTCCACATGGACGATATAGTTATTAACGCATGATCCCGAATGGAACATGCTATGAAATTTGAAAAATTATCTAAAGCCTTAAGAGAATACAGGTTGAAGCTACGACAATCAAACAAATGCAAATTTCTGAGGAAAGAGGTAATATTTCTTGGACATCGCATTAGGGACCAAGGCGTTCAACCGGATCCCGAGAAACTAAGTGCCGTCGAAAAATTCCCAATAACACGCAACCCTAAAAACATGAGGGAATTCCTTGGACTCGCGGGATATTATAGGAAGTTTATTAAGAATTTCTCAGGAATCGCCAAACCTTTAAGTGACCTGTTAAAAAAAGAATGTCTCGCTTAACGAGGAAGAAAAACGAGAAGAAGCATTCCAGGAGCTGAAAAGAAAAGACTGTACTCCACCTATTCTACAATTTTCAAATTTCCACGAAGATTTCATGTTAGCAACCGATGCCTCCGGTTACGCCATCAGCGGGATTCACAGCCAAGGAAAATTAAGACGTGACTTACCTGTCGCCTATACATCTAGAGTACTGAATCCAGCTGAAAGAAAATGTAGTACTACAGAAAAAGAGATGCTAGCAGTAGTGTATTCTGTGATGCACTTTCGTCCATACCTATACGGCCGTAAATTCGTGTTACTTACAGACCATCAACATTTAATCTAGCTGAAGAATACCACAGATCCACCTTCACGATTCTTCCGCTGAAAGCTAAAACTAATGGAATTCGATTATCACGCCGTATACCGACCATGAAAAACGTAATAACGCTGACGCTTACTCAAGAAACCTACCTGTTCAAGCTCTTCCGATACGAACTTTTGACGAATTAGACAAATCTATTGATGAAAAGACAGTATCCCTTCACCTAAAAGAAGAAAACCGTTTCGGCATTAAATTCCTTTAGACTGACAGTGATTCAGACGATGAATCAGAGGAACCAGCACAAAAACAAACACTTATATTTCAGTAGCCTTTGAAACTGAAAGCGATTCCAAGGAACAATACCAGAAGAACCACAATTGCCTATAATCGATCCTAAGGAGTCGCCGAAGAAATATTCAGCCACACGCGAAGAATATGAGCTATGTTCGATCGGTCGTCCGTTCCTGAATTTCCTTACCTTGGCTCTACCTCTGAGCGAATATGTGAACAATGAATCTTTGCAGTGAGTCTCGAACGAGGGTGTGATTTCCCTTTTTGGAATAATTCAATACTCTCCTAAAACCGCATATAGCGCGCCTTTTGGACATGGATTTGGTCTTAAGAATTCTCCTTCCACCTTCCAACGAGCTATGCACATAGTCCTTTTGTGACGTCCCTACCTCTACAGTAGCCGACAAGAGAAGAGGACCCGCCTGGGCATGCCCTTGCTGATCTATAAAACTCGACCAGACACCTACCGCTGAAGACGCATGGTCAATCACGGCAGAATGCGTCGACGACACAGAAGAACGGGAGGAGCACCCCGTAATATACGCTGATATAGTGACGCGCGCATCCGAGTTGGAAATAGGACCAAATGCCGTCGGATCATTCCAATACCGTGCAACTACAGAAGAAAATCAAAGGGAAACCACCATAAAAAGACACACGAGCCTACCTGCGGCCATCGGTGAGCCTCTGGAACGCCCCAACCCACCAGCACCGAGAGTCGTAACGCTCGCAGAAGCCAGGGCACGTATTGTCGCCGAACGCAGAGCCTTCTCCATGGCAGCAATGTGTTACGACCCTGGTGCGACTCGAGAGCTAAGGACGATGGGAGGATACCGCTTGGTTTCTTCGACCAGTCCTTCGTCAAGATGTCCGACCAATTGCGTACGTTCGGATAGGAAGAAATGATAAGTATGGGGATGCTAGCGCCTGGAGTACGGTGCCGCTGCACCTAAGTGACTCTTTTTATTATAGGAGAGTTCCCAGTTATGCCCTATCCTTGTTCTTGAAGGGTATTTCTCTGTCAAGCGTGATATTTTCTTCTAATTCCACGAATAGTAAATTTGAAGACGTATACTTCACCTTTGCTAAGAAAGCTTAGTCCAAAAACACGCGATTTGTAAACGTAAGGACTTCAGGGGTTTTTAGTACACCCGAATAGTTATAAGTATTTATTCAGCTTGACAATTATAATAAAGATGAGTTACCTTCTTCGTAGTTGCGAAGTTCGCAGATTACAATGGTATGAAAACGTAAATATGTGGTTGACTAGTTTCACTCTGACCTCGACTGATCGACTGGCCGCAACGAAGTTAACACGTTCACTGATTCCGTAAGACTGAAGCTATGGAGCTCAGAGAGCTCCGGTTTATATACCCAGCGAGGGCTTACAATACATGGGAAAACCTAAGCTGAGTCATCGGCAGCTGTTGTATACAGAGATTAATGTTTCCTGTTCTAATAAGATAAGCGAGCGTTACAGAGCGTGCGCGGTCTGCAGCTGTTTGGAAGTTTATGTATCTGTTCTTATTAGTGTGGTTTTACAAAAAGGGTCCTCTTTGGAAAAGAGAGTGTGTAAACTTTACGACTTCCTTTTTAGAAAGGTTCGGTTGTCGCCTATTATAAGATTGCTTATCTTTACGACTTCTCGTTTAGGAGGTTTCGGTAAGTCTACATTATGGCTTAGATCGAGTTATATAGGAGTTCCTTATTTTTACGACTTCCTCTTAGAGAGCGTGACTAGGTTTAGTTTATATTTTTCTAGTTATGCGCTCTAAGGGTGCGGTTCGACGGTTACAAAAATAGTGCAAATATTTACACGTGGTAAGGTTACATGTTGAATAGGTGCGCACGTTTTCTAGAGGTTACTGGTTGTATCTCATATGTTACTAAGTTTAAAATATTATTTTAATGCAAATATATATATAAAAAAGGTTAGTTTACGTATTATGCACGTATTCAATTTATAATTATCCTAGTTATTATAAAGAATTAGGAAAGATACGTTTACTACAGGTTGTATATGATATATATATATATATATATATATATATAACTAACTTAATAAAGTCTTATTCGGATGTGTAAATAATAATAGAAAAGGTGAAATCACTGACACCATTAAAACGCCATCGCCATTGAACGCACTAACACTTTTTACGTGTCTTTACGTGTGCGTAGGTTGTATGCTTTCTTGGGAGCGTCGTCCTCCGTCGAGCTGCTGCAAAATGGCCAGCAGCCTGGCTCCGGGCTGCTTTCGGGTACTTCCAATACCTGGCAGCGGGATGGCTGCGGTGGTCCAAAAGGTTCATGGATCCTCGCTATCGGAGGCCGATTTGAACGCAGGATGTCAGCTACATAATACGGGGTAGGTCGTCTCTGGACCGGTTCATCGTATATATGCTCTTCGTCATCTCTCTTTCTCTTCGGTGAGACTTTTGTTCCGGTAGATGAAGATGGACCTTCGTGTCGATTCGCCGTGACGTCACGGTCCATTGCTGTCATGGAGAGGACTCTGCGTTCGGCGACGATCAGTGCCTTGGCCTCTGCGAGGGTTATTACTCCCGGTGCAGGCGGAATGGGGCGTTCCAGAGGTTCACCGATGTCCACAGGTAAGCTCGTGTGTCTTCTTATGCCGTACCCCTGTTGGCCTCCTTCCGTAGTGGCACGGTACTGGGATGGTCCAGCGTCATTACGTCTTATTTCTAACTCGGAGGTGCGCATCAATAGGTCATCGTATATTACGCGATGCTCCTCCCGTTCCTCTTCGATGTCGAGACACTCTGCTGTGATTGACCATGCGTCTTCAGGTGTCTTGTTGAGTTTAAAATATCCGCAAGGGCATGACCAGGCGGCTGTAGAGGTAGGGACGTCACATTAGCGCCGAACGCTAAGGAGTGGCACGCACAGAAATAAGGAAACGGATAGACAGATCATCGAGAGCGAGCAAAGAGTTAGGAGGGTTACTTGTGCCTCACCAATAACCAGTTATTTAATAAAAGTCATACTTATACTCAAGAAGAACCTGATCTATACCTCAAACACCACCTTCCTTCCGCTTCCAAAGATAACCGGTAGCCGGCTTACGAGCGCGGGTTACCACAGTATTCTTCAGCTAGATTAAAGGTTGATGGTCTGTAAGTAACACGAATTTGCGGCCGTATAGGCATGGACGAAAGTGCATCACAGAATACACTACAGCTAGCATCTCTTTTTCTGTAGTAGTACATTTTCTTTCAGCTGGATTCAGTACTCTAGATGTATAGGCGACAGGTAAGTAACGTCTTAATTTTCCTTGGCTGTGAATCCCGCTGATGGCGTAACCTGAGGCATCGGTTGCTAACATGAAATCTTCGTCGAAATTCGAAAATTGTAGAATAGGTGGAGTACACTCTTTTCTTTTCAGCTCCTGGAATGCTTCTTCTCGTTTTTCTTCCTCGTTAAGCGAGACATCCTTTTTTTAACAGGTCACTTAATGGTTTGGCGATTCCTGAGAAATTCTTAATAAACTTCCTATAATACACCGCGAGTCCAAGGAATTCCCTGATGTTTTTAGGGTTGCGTGTTATTGGGAATTTTTCGACGGCACTTAGTTTCTCGAGATCCGGTTGAACGCCTTGGTCCCTAATGCGATGTCCAAGAAATATTACCTCTTTCCTCAGAAATTTGCATTTGTTTGATTGTCGTAGCTTCAACCTGTATTCTCTTAAGGCTTTAGATAATTTTTCAAATTTCATAGCATGTTCCATTCGGGATCATGCGTTAATAACTATATCGTCCATGTGGACGAATAATTCGATGCATTGTAAACCCGAAAGGACTATGTGCATAGCTCGTTGGAAGGTGGAAGGAGAATTCTTAAGACCAAAGGGCATTTGTAAGAATCAGTAATGTCCAAAAGGCGCGCTATATGCGGTTTTAGGAGAGTGTTACGTCCTGGCTGTGTCACGAGGAACCCGTTTACTACAGCACGACGTTGCCTCTTTTTAGTCAATCGTTTTACGAATATTACTTGGGGTGAGGCTTTCTTGCGATCGTTGATAACTGTTTGTATAACTGAACAATTGACAGTACTGATAATTTACTGTTACCGACAGAAGGGATTACCGACGTTCTACTATTACCGGCTGTGGCGTTACCGACAGCCTGGTATTACCGACCGTAGGATGTTACCGACAGGCTACGGTTACCGACCGTAGTATATTACCGACAGGCTACTATTACCGACCGTAGGATATTACCGACAGGTTACTATTACCGACCGTAGGATATTACCGACAGGTTACTATTACCGACTGTAGGGTGTTACCGACTGAAATGGTATAATCCACAGAGACAAGTTAATAAATGTAAAATATATAAAATAAGTAAAATACAGTAGATAAAAATACGTATTATGTTAACTTCTGACTTAAAGGAGAATCCTTTTGGAACCACAATGCAAAGATCACTGGCAGTAGAAAGCAAACTGAGACCAAGAATAGACGGAATTATCTGAGACAAATGGTTTCTTAATTCTCTTTTACGCTGGACTTGTAGTCAGTAAATACACTGAATTATTAATAGTATAATTAAATATGAATATATCTGTGTTGTATGTATGAATATATATATATATATATATATATATATATATATATATATATAAATTATAAGTAATATAATTTTGTTACTATGACTACTCGAATTTGACAAGATTATAAAGGAGATTTTATACTGACAGAATTATGAATATATATTAATCTTAAAAGAACCTACCTTCATCCTGCTGTCCTCTGGATCGACGCTTTCTCCTATGATGTAGGCAGATGGTCCTTAAAGTAACGCCGGGAAGGTATGAGGTGAGGTTGAATAATTGGTCACTGAATTGAAGTACACTATATATGAAAATATATATTTTGAATCACTACAAAACGCGTTAATCTACAACACTATTCTAGTTACACACAAGAACAATTAAATCTAAAAATATAATATTGAAGTCTAAAAGAATAACTGAATTCTCTTTGATATTACAGAAACTCGGAAATAACTAAAGAATTTCGGAGCTGTTGCAAGATACAGAACTACACGTACTGACGGCTACTCGAAGAGTGACGCTACTCAGACGACGCCGCAACGCTCTCGCCAGCCGCCGTCGAGCCGCCGCTGCGCTCTTTGTGTTCTTACGCGCTCTACCTAGTCTTCCTAAGGCACCGTGCTACGCCCGCAAGGCGTGCATGGACCGCGGAGTGACGAGGCCTTGGATGGGGCGCGTGAGAGAATGTGCTGACTCGTTATCTCTTATCGCTATTTGTTCTCGACTGGCTACCTATAGCCGTTACTAAATGTCTTAAGATTTACCGTACATTATTATTCTAGAATATTCTTTCTTATTTTTCGACTAACGGTTATTCGGATACATTGTTAATTGTTTATGATTATTGTTAACAAATAAATGTCGCTTGACAGAAACGCTATAATAGTTCGTCTTAATTCTAATATATGGATACGTTTATTGTTTATTGACAGTGTATAAGATATAATTATTATTAATATTGTTTATAACAATAGTGATAATAATACTGAACAGTACACGGCGACCTGTCGAATAGGTCGACGTGACACCTCCCCCCTTAAGTAAGTCGCACGGTAGAGTCAGCTTCGTGCGACTTTGCACGACAGGACGCACGGATTCCCTCCAATATGGGATATCGGACGGCACTTCGGGGTTTTGGGGTCACTTGCACTGCACTACCAGCCTCAGAATCATCAGCTGGGGGGTCGGTCGGCGATCGACTGTCTTCCATTGCAGAGTTCACGTGATTATCTTCAGTGGAGGTCCTGCCAGGCTTCCTTCCGCTGAGATGCAGCAACAGGTAAGTAACTGAACTCCAGACTGCTCCTAATAGGTGTAGGCTCCAACCATAAACCGTATGTAGGGCGTATCCTCTGATGATAGCATCAACGCAGAGTCTGATGCCCTTGAAGATAAGTATCAGACCGATCACTCCTGCGCTAGCGCTGCCGAATGTCAGAAACCCGCTCCAAATTTTAGAAACGGCGTTCTCTGCTATTCGGTTTATGTCTGCTTCATTCAGCAGACTCAACATGGACACCGTATCCTGAGGTACACGACGGCCAGTAGCTCCTCTCACTATGGCGTTCAGGACAGACGGCTTTTCCGCCGGGAACATTATGTGATCGCGGAGATTATCCAGATCCTGTTGAGAATAGATGCCGCTTGTTGCCAATGACCCTGCATCGATATACTTCCAAGTCGGCCGCGACATAGGTTGTAGTATCTGCGGTGGCAACGATTCCATCGGCTTCGGGGCGAACTTATACCAGGTTCCTTCGATCTCGAACATGGGTGGAAGTAAACCCGTGCACTCGCGGATGGTTCCAGACTTGAGCAGGATTCGAGACTTCGGTGTCAGGAACATGCTACTGTTCTGTTGGTATACTGGAAGTTCCTGGTAACAATCAGTTGTATGTCTGATTTTTACTGCGACCGGGGTACACTTTACGATATGTATGACTTCGCCCGCTACTACTGCCATGTATCCCGGAGCTCGCATAACTGTATAGGCGAACTCGTCCGGGAGCAGTGTAGCTAGCGCTAAAGCGTTCTTAAGAACTTGTTTCTCCAACTGACATTTCTGATGAACGACGTCCCGGTATAGCGCAGTCATCTGGGTTCCGATATGTTTCTCCACGTAGATGAACTTGGTGTTGATATACGCGAACAGGTCCAGATTCTCAACAGGCATTTTTGCTCTTGTGGCAAACGTTCTTCCTTTTTCGGTTTCCAGGATAAACAGTTTCGGGTGCTCGCTGCGCAGTAGTGTGTACCCACAGAGGTGGTACTCGGTTCTTTTTTCCAAGGCGAACGTGATCTCGCTGGTGGTGATTGTATACACCTCAGCTTCATGGACCGTTCGATTTACAGGTGTCAGCTTCGTTGCCAGGCCCTCGTACAGGACGCTATAATGGTTAAAGTCACAAGAGGTGCCTGGATGAGTTGACCAGTAGACGTTGCCGTCTTCATCCGTTATACAGGACCCATCGGTGAATGTGCATGCAGCACCGCTTCGTAGAATAACGTTGTTCTCCCGAATCTTCACTGATGCCTTGTAGTGCTGAAGATTAATCTTCACAGAAGCCTGGACTACAACACCATCCCATGTGCCATAGGGATCCGCATACTGTGTTCCTGAACAGCGACCTTCGGTATTAACGGATCCTGCCAAAGTTACACTACGATACTGCGTAATGTTTGCTTTCAAACCGAACAACTGCGCTGCTGGAGTAATAGATATTACTCCCGTATTGATCGCTGTTTTGCATGCCTCTGCTGGTATATCCATCAGATATACGCGTCTACCATTTTGAACAATGGATACGTGCGAGGACATGCCACAATAGTAAATTGTTCTGTCTAATTCTACGCGGCACTGAGTCACTTGAGTGTTCTCGAATTCGGCTAGTTGCAATAATTGCATATACACTTCAGTCGATCTGGGTTCGGAAACGGGTATATTACAGTCCCCTGTATCTAACAACGACATTGTTGTGACATTCATTGCTGTTCCGCCGCAATCATATCCTAACAGAGCATCTGCGTCGCCTAACATCAATATTGCCGCTACGAAGATTATCTAAACAGAAATGTCCTTTGCTTTGACTTAAAATACGATATACTATGTACTATTCTTTAACTCTGGATTTTCTAAGTTTGTTTATATGTACGGTTTTCGTTTTACCACCTATTTTAATTTTTATATTATTGTTTGGTAGCACTTCCAGAACCTGATGCGGGCCTGTGTACTGGTCTCCCAGCTTGGATGTCGGTTCCTTTAACAAGAATACAGAATCTCCTACTTTCAGAGTTTGAGGGTTCACTTCCCTATCGTAATAGTGTTTTGATTTTTCTTTTGCTCCGATCAGATTCCTTCGTGCTGTTTCCTGTGCCTTATTCAATTTACTGGCTAACTTAACATAGTAATCTAGATAGGTCTGATCCATTTCCTCCTCAATGGGTGGGTCAGACGACGGAGTTCTTGCCGGTTTACCAAAAACTAACTCGTGCGGTGTAAACCGCGTACCTTCATGAACGCTTGTGTTATAAGACAGCATGGCAAGGTCTAACCACTGGTCCCAGTTCTGTTCACTGCTAGTATACTGTTTTAAATATTCAATAAGGACGTGGTGCGACCTTTCCAACGAACCGTTTGACTGGGGATAGAATGCTGTAGTTTTATACTGCTTAATCTTGAATTTACGCGCTATTGTCTTAATCAACGAGCTTAAGAAATTTGACCCCTGGTCTGTGAGGACAGATCGGGGTGCTCCGTATTTACAGATCAAATTCTTAATCATAGCATCGGCTATATGTACTGACGATATTCCTTCAAGAGGGACGGCAATAGAAAATTTAGTCAGCTGATCCTGCATGGTCAGGATGTATTTATTATTATTTTCAGTAGTTGGTAAGGGCCCTACTACGTCAAGAGCTACCTTGTCGAAAGCAGCTCCTGGCGTATCAGTGATAAGCATCGGTTGCTTATTTTTTACTCTGACCAACTTTTTCAATTGACAAGCTAAACAATTTTGGATAAATTCCCGAACTTGACCTTTCATATTGTCCCAACAATACCGATGTCGTAGACGATTATACGTCTTCGTCACGCCCTTATGGCCAGCTGTGGCAGAGGCATGATTTTCTCGAATCAACTCCTCTCGTTCTTCGGGTCCTGGAATTCTTACAAGGTTTTTACATATAATTACTTTACAATTCTCACGATCAAATACATCGCTGAGTAGTCGCTGTACTCTGGCCCATGGTATTCCATCCAGCTCTGGTGTCCTGGAAATGCTGACAGTTTTAAGATTAAGTTCCCTGGTTACACTTAACAATGAACCGAGACATTCGATCAGAATTCCTTCATCGAGAGGGGTATTCAAGGTCTCTTTTACTGGCAGTGATATCAGTTTTCTGCTTCCAAATTCTGTGACTCTCGCTCTACCTAATGACAGTAACCTATAAGTAGGGAGTTTACCTTGGGCTACTAACTGGTTTGCACCCTCATCTATCGGTTCCCCTTTCTGGGTTATCATTATTACTAAACTGTCGCGTCGCGTACTAAACAGATCGCGTGATTCTATCAGGTTTTCGGTTATGCGGAATTGTCCAGGTGGTTGATCTGGTAAGGCGTACGGTCGCGGAACAGGGTCGGTTTGATCGCCAGAGTCGGTTGTTGATTCTGGGCTGAGTAACGTATTCTGAATGCCGTCTGGCGTTGTTATGATTACTTCTGGATTAAGGTTCAGATTCCAGTCGGAATTTGTTTCGTCATCTGTCTGACTTGGCACGGTTATATTCCTGTTTAAGTCGTCATCACTCGGCTCTTCGCTGAGTGAATTTGCTACGGTCTGAAAACGATGCTGTTCACTGAGTATCGGTGATTCCTGTGAAGTATCCTCGTCAAATATATTTAAAGGACCACCCGATGTCGACGGGAGTTCCTGGTTTGTCTGAGATGGTTGTATTTCCCGAGTTACCGATTCTGGTTCTCTCGACGTCGCGGTTTGAGGAACAGTACCGAATATAAGCTGCGATTCATCGGATGTGCTACTATCTGAATTTAAAACCATAATATTGGCAGGAAGTTCCGGAGGATTTCGCGACAAAGCGTCGGCGTTTGCATTGGCTGATCCCGATTTGTAAACTACTTTATAATCATATTCGGCCAATTTGAGGCCCCACTTGACCAATCTGGAAGTCGGATCTTTAACGGAGTTTAACCAGACTAACGGTTTGTGATCTGTAACCAGCTGAAATTCCCGTCCGAACAGATACGGCCTGAAATAGTGTACTGCGTATACTATCGATAATAACTCCCGTTCAATTGTGGAATAATTCTTTTCCGCTGTATTCAGGAGTCTAGAACAGAAAGCTATAGGTAGGTCCTTGCCAATAGGCCCTTGACTGAGGACCGCGCCTATTGCATATCCTGATGCATCCGTTGTTACGTTAAAGGGCTGACTAAAATCGGGAAATTGCAAAATAGGTTCTTTACAGAGAGCATCTCTTAATTCGCAAAAAGCCTGATCTTGTGCTGAAGTCCACTGAAATGTTACTTCCTTTTTCAGTAGATCTGTGAGCGGTTTCGCTACTTTTGAAAAAGCCGGGATAAAACGTCGATAATATCCCGCTAAACCTAAAAATTGACGGATCTGTTTTACGGATTTCGGACGAGGAAAATTCCGGACGGCTGTTAATTTTCCTGGCTCAGGTTTGACACCATCTTCTCCGATGACGTGTCCTAAATAAGTAACCTCCTTACGCAGGAACTCACATTTGTCTGGTTGTAACTTTAGATTCGCCTGTCTTAAACGTTCTATCAATTTATTATATTTTACCTCGTGTTCATCTAAAGATCGAGCATACACCACAACGTCGTCTAGGTAGACGAACATTTCTTCGCCTTGTAGGCCCATGAGCACTAGATCCATTAGGCGTTGGAACCTTGCCGGCGCGTTCTTCAGCCCGAATGGCATCCGAGTGAACTCATAGTGCCCGTATGGCGTCGAAAATGCAGTCTTATGACGATCGTCGGGATGCATCTCGATCTGATGAAATCCTGATTTCAGGTCGAAAATCGAAAAGTATTTGGCTGAACCGAGCTGATCGAGAATCTCATTTATATTAGGTAGGGGGTAAGCATCCCCTATTGTTTTCGCGTTAAGACCCCTGTAATCAATAACCATGCGCCATTTCGGTTGTCCCTTAGAATCCGCTTTTTTGGGCACAATCCAAATCGGGGAATTATACGGGGACACAGACGGTTTTATGATTCCTGTACTGAGCAGTTCCGCGGTCTGGTTATCTATCTCTTTCTTGTGTACTGGCGGAAAACGGTACTGCCTTGTAAACACCGGAATTTCATCAGTAGTCAAAATTCGGTGCTGGGTTACGTTAGTGCAGCTAAGTTGCTCTCCGGGCAATTGAAATCTGTCGGCACTAGAGGCCAACAGTTTATCAACACTTTGAATCTCTTCCGCGTTCAGATGCTCAAGCCGGAGCAATGCTTTGAGTTCTGATACTCGGTTTGTATCATTTATTTTAAAAACCTTAACGGGGCGACTATGATTACTTCTGAGCTTTGATTTCTGTTGTGAAGATTCTAATTTATCTTCTTCCTGTTCCAGATGCTTCGGTTTTTCGGACTCAGGATTTGGAAGGGCAGAATTTGGACTGACAGGATTCGGATAAACGGAACTTGGATTGACAGGATTCGGATAAACGGGACTTGTACTGACAGGATTCGGACAAACAGAACTTGGACTGACAGGATTCGGACAAGCGGAACTTGGACTGACAGGATTCGGATAAACGGGACTTGAACTGACAGGATTCGGACAAACAGAACTTGGACTGACAGGATTCGGACAAGCGGAACTTGGACTGACGGAACTCGGACTGACGGAACTCGGACAGACAAAACTTTCTAGAGTAATGGTGGGTACCACTATCTCCTGTACCTGCTCGGTAGTATTAATCAACCTAAAATATGCTCGGCCGTTCTGGTTCTTCACCAGGGCTTCTCCGGCGAATAACCCGGGCGGAGCATCTAGTAACGGAATGTAGCCCTCCTCTATTTCTGGGTTAGCTACTTTACAACAGAATACTGTACTGGACCTAGGAGGTATCGCGACTATTTCTCGGGTTATGAATGGTATTTCAGATTCGCCCAATTCCAAACACTCCCTTTCATAGTTTACGTTGGCGCCACGATGTTTCAGAAATTCTGAACCTAAGATACCGTCCTGTTCTATCGGAAATTCAGCGTTTACAATGTGAAATTTTTCTGGTTTGCCTAATATGTTTACTTCTAACGTACCCAAGGTATTCACGAACTTCTTAACAATTCCGCTGATTCTAAGTATATCATTCCTGTCGACGGCCTGATTACTCTTGAGTACACTGATCTTTAATAGGTTTATTTCAGAACCGGTATCTATCATCATGTCTAAGTGCTGAGTTTCGATTGTTAAATTCACCGTTGGCGCCTTCGCAGTAGGTTTATATCGCACTACTGCGATGCTACGGGGCTCGTTGCCCTGGTCACGAGTTTCGGACGCGACTGCGCTGGGGCGGCCCGCTCCGCGTCCGTTACATTCGGGCCGCTCTGCGCGTTTCCCGACTTCCGCGCTTGTTCCTGCCTCATTCGGTTATTGTACTCGCGCGTTTGGCAGTCATATTTCATGTGTCCTATCTTCTTACAGTAATTGCAAATAACGCTCTGACTACTATTTCCCGCCTGTAAAGGTCGCGAACCTTGGGACGGTGCAGGACCTTGGTTAAAGCCCTGGTTCCTAACTGCCTGAGGAGGAGGAGCACTTGTATTATTAGAGCGTGGTAAGGGCCGCGGAGTACCAGAATTACTTGTAGTTGGCAATTCCTGTTTCCTTGCAGGGTCACGCCAGCATTGCGACTGGATGTGGCCCGTTCTACCGCAAAAAGTGCAATTAAGACTGACGGGTGTTGCCGCGTGGACCGTTGCTGTTGCCATGCGCGGCTGAGTTTTAAACCGTTCCGCATCGCGTTCAGCCAGTTTACTAATGCGTAGTAAAGCACTGGATGCCGACGCTACGTCGTTGCAGCGTTCGAGTCGAAGCGGAAAACGAAATTCTGGTGGTAATCCGTTAATAAAACATTCTAGGGCTTCCGCTTCCAATTTTTCTCGTTCCTGTACTGTTAAACGGCTACCAGTTGCCCTCATCTCACACTCCATGACAGCCTGCCTTAAGTCTTTGACTCTACCTATATAGTCGAGCACATGCTCGTCCGGTTTCTTAAATACGTTATTCAACGCGCCACGATAATAGTTTGCAGAACGGGACGGTAAAAATGAAGATTTCAGAATGTCTACTAATCCTTCCATTGTCGTAATTCCCTCGTCTTCTATTGCGAGATATGCATGACCCTGTAATTTCATTCTGACTAATCTAACTAATGCTTTTTCTGTTTCAACAGTTGAATTCGGGGGTAACATGTCCATCGCTCTCTTTAGCGACCGCGTAAACTGAAGTACAGATATATTATGTCCATCAAATTTAGGTACTGTATCCACAATCTCTTTGAGCTTGATAGACGGGACGGCAATACGCGGAGGAACCATAGGTACGTATGGCTCTTCTATCGGATCTACTCGTCTCGCTCTGAATAATTCCCGCCGCATCTCGTCAAGTTCCTTCCTGAGAACCTCTACCTCCGATAACTGTCTAGGAGCTTCCGGCGTACCGTGGTACACCGGACCGGGATTGTACGCGAATCCGGACGCTTCGTCTGGTCCTGTCTCATCTATTGCTATTAAGTGTGAAGGATTCAATGAGAGATCTCTCTCTCTACGACTCAATTCTTCATCGCGCGCTTTCAGTAATGCTTTTTCTCTGTTTATTTCCTCTTCGAGCAAGTCTAATTCTTTCTGTTGCTGTACTAGTCTACGAATACGGGATTGGAAATCTACTTCTCTTTTTTCCACTTCCTTTTCATACTCCCGAAGCTCTTCTTCGGTAAGAGGAGCATCTTTGTTAACGCGTTCTTGGGAAGAAGCCATGCTATATTAGGGTGACGACCGCAATTTGACTATCCCACCGCTGCCACCAAATTTAATGTTACGTCCTGGCTGTGTCACGAGGAACCCGTTTACTACAGCACGACGTTGCCTCTTTTTAGTCAATCGTTTTACGAATATTACTTGGGGTGAGGCTTTCTTGCGATCGTTGATAACTGTTTGTATAACTGAACAATTGACAGTACTGATAATTTACTGTTACCGACAGAAGGGATTACCGACGTTCTACTATTACCGGCTGTGGCGTTACCGACAGCCTGGTATTACCGACCGTAGGATGTTACCGACAGGCTACGGTTACCGACCGTAGGATATTACCGACAGGTTACTATTACCGACCGTAGGATATTACCGACAGGTTACTATTACCGACTGTAGGGTGTTACCGACTGAAATGGTATAATCCACAGAGACAAGTTAATAAATGTAAAATATATAAAATAAGTAAAATACAGTAGATAAAAATACGTATTATGTTAACTTCTGACTTAAAGGAGAATCCTTTTGGAACCACAATGCAAAGATCACTGGCAGTAGAAAGCAAACTGAGACCAAGAATAGACGGAATTATCTGAGACAAATGGTTTCTTAATTCTCTTTTACGCTGGACTTGTAGTCAGTAAATACACTGAATTATTAATAGTATAATTAAATATGAATATATCTGTGTTGTATGTATGAATATATATATATATATATATGAATTATAAGTAATATAATTTTGTTACTATGACTACTCGAATTTGACAAGATTATAAAGGAGATTTTATACTGACAGAATTATGAATATATATTAATCTTAAAAGAACCTACCTTCATCCTGCTGTCCTCTGGATCGACGCTTTCTCCTATGATGTAGGCAGATGGTCCTTAAAGTAACGCCGGGAAGGTATGAGGTGAGGTTGAATAATTGGTCACTGAATTGAAGTACACTATATATGAATATATATATTTTGAATCACTACAAAACGCGTTAATCTACAACACTATTCTAGTTACACACAAGAACAATTAAATCTAAAAATATAATATTGAAGTCTAAAAGAATAACTGAATTCTCTTTGATATTACAGAAACTCGGAAATAACTAAAGAATTTCGGAGCTGTTGCAAGATACAGAACTACACGTACTGACGGCTACTCGAAGAGTGACGCTACTCAGACGACGCCGCAACGCTCTCGCCAGCCGCCGTCGAGCCGCCGCTGCGCTCTTTGTGTTCTTACGCGCTCTACCTAGTCTTCCTAAGGCACCTAAGGCAAGGCGTGCATGGACCGCGGAGTGACGAGGCCTTGGATGGGGCGCGTGAGAGAATGTGCTGACTCGTTATCTCTTATCGCTATTTGTTCTCGACTGGCTACCTATAGCCGTTACTAAATGTCTTAAGATTTACCGTACATTATTATTCTAGAATATTCTTTCTTATTTTTCGACTAACGGTTATTCGGATACATTGTTAATTGTTTATGATTATTGTTAACAAATAAATGTCGCTTGACAGAAACGCTATAATAGTTCGTCTTAATTCTAATATATGGATACGTTTATTGTTTATTGACAGTGTATAAGATATAATTATTATTAATATTGTTTATAACAATAGTGATAATAATACTGAACAGTACACGGCGACCTGTCGAATAGGTCGACGTGACACATGCCGCAATTGAAGCGGAAGACGAAAACCGACGTTATGAAGAGCTACATCAACGGGCACGGCCAATGGAAAGGAGCAACACCACCTGGTCTCGATTTACATCTGGAGTAAGGCAACCTGACTCTACGCAACCTGCACCGGGACCATCTCAATCACGAGATGACAATCGAATCGGAAGCTTCCCGAACCATACGCGTCATGAAATTCGAAACGAGCCTAAGCGAGTAAATCTATGCAAAACGCCTTCCCATAACACTCCTTCGATTTTGCACGTGCATTCAGACGGAAATATGGTTCTATTCATGCTTGATACCGGAGCAGAATTAAATGTAGTTAAAAGAAGAATGGTAATCGACGAATCTTATATTTATAAAGAGGAAACTTATCAAATCACGGGAATCACCGGTACAAATTTAAAAACACTGGGGTGTGTATACGCTTGCGTCTTTATTGAAACGATACCATTTCAAGTTGTGGAAAATGATTTTCCTATTGAGCAGGACGGTATTTTGGGCACGCCATATTTTATAACAACGGGAGCACGAATCGATTACAAGGAGCAGAAACTACAATTGAAAAACAAAGAAGTGCCGTTCTTTACGGAAAATTTCGCGAGACTTCCACCCCGTTCCAAGACACAAATATGTGTCCAATTAACTAACGACTCGCCAATGGAAGGCTATATAGATAGAGTAGAAACGCGACCGGAGGTATTCATTGGAGATGCGCTCGTAACTAATCAAAATGGTAAAACTTACCTATACGCGTATAATACCGCCGAGAAAGGAGTCGCCATCCGCTTCCCAAAGATTAAGCTGCAAGAGGCACTTGACGAAGAACCGGAAAAATCCACGGGGCAGCCGCCAACGAGCAATGAAGGAAGTGAAGCTGAAAAAATCAACGATAATTACTACAAAGAAGAATCATGTTCAATGCCAAAGAAGAAGAAGAAACGAGCTAAGAAATATAAGAATCCTAACCGAAAGAATGTCATCGAGACCAATATAACGGAAGCACCTGCAACAAGTCCGACCGAGGTTAGACATGAAAACGGAGCTTTAGACATAATGGACTCTGACTGTTCGGATAGAAACGAACAAATACATAAAGAGGAAAAGAGAATCGTTTTGTACTCCGGTAACAAACTCGCGACCGAGGCCGCACAACTGGAGGAAATAACGAAGTCTCCCAAAGAGTTGAAGAATCTTAACCGAAAGAATGTCATCGAGACAAATATAACGGAAGCACCTGCAACAAGTCCGACCGAGGTTAGACATGAAAACGGAGCTTTAGACATAATGGACTCTGACTGTTCGGACAGAAAAGAACAAATACATAAGGAGGAAAAGAGAATTGTTTTGTACTCCGGTAACAAACTCGCGACCGAGGCCGCACAACTGGAGGAAATCACGAAGTCTCCCAAAAAGGATACTAAAAGTTACACGACGTCTTACACCGTCTCTCTTAACGACGAAAATAATTACTTGTACCATGCTAGCACCACTATGTCCTACGATGGCAACACACATTCCTACGAGGAATCAACGATAGAATATACTATACCAGTCGAGAGTAAGGCTTTATTTAAACTATCTGAGGAAGGAAAGATAGGGTTATACAGAAAGGCAGAGGAAAATAAAAAGATACTTACCATGTCCAACGAAGATAACACTAAGAAGGATCCAGACAGACTTACAACACCTGCAAGAGAAAGGGAGTTATTAAGTTTGTTGCGGTTATCGCACTTGAACGACGAAGAAAAGAGGCATATAGAGGATCTTATTTGCCGATACGCTGATTGCTTTCATCTACCTGGAGAACAATTGAGAGCTACGACCAAAGCAAGTCACAAGATTGTTACTACGAACGACCTTCCCATCAACACGAAACAATATCGATTTCCCCCTATACACAAGGAGGAAATACATAAACAAACCTCAGACATGCTCTCGAAAGGAATAATTCAGGAATCCGAATCTCCATATAATTCACCTATTTGGATTGTCCCGAAAAAGGCGGATGCCGAAGGGAATAAAAGATGGAGGCTTGTCATTGATTTCCGAGAATTAAACGAAAAGACTGTTGGAGACGCATACCCGTTGCCAAATATAAATGACATCTTAGACCAACTTGGAGGAGCAAAATACTTCTCGGTATTTGATCTTGCATCAGGGTTCCACCAGATACCGATGGCGGAACAAGACAAATTTAAGACCGCTTTTTCTACCCCCGACGGACATTTTCTACCCCCGACGGAGATTTTCGTATACATAGACGACATCGTAATATACGCGAGATCCATCGAAGAGCACCAAATAAAGTTTATCAAATTAGCTCACCGACTAAGATCTGCCAATTTACAACTACAACCCGAAAAGTGCGAATTTCTCAGGAAAGAGGTCGCTTATCTGGGTCACATTATTACGGAGGATGGAGTTTTACCAGATCCTAAGAAGACCGAAGCCGTAAAGAAGTTTCCTACCCCCAAGAACGCGAAGAATATAAGACAATTCTTGGGACTAACGGGTTATTATCGACGATTCATCGAAGATTATGCCAAGATTTCTAAACCTCTAACAGGTCTGTTAAAAGACAAAGCACCTTTCCTCTGGGGAACCGAGCAAATACGCGCTTTTGAATTTCTAAAGGAAGCCCTATGCCAAGAACCCATACTACAATACCCAAACTTCAAAAAACCATTTATCATAACAACAGATGCGTCAGGTTACGCAATCGGAGGAGTCCTGAGCCAAGGAAAAATAGGGCAAGACTTACCGATCTCATATGCATCCCGGCTATTAAACGGGGCCGAACTAAATTACTCGACCATCGAAAAGGAGCTATTGGCCATCGTTTATACAGTTAATCACTTCAGACCATATATATACGGTAGACGCTTTACACTTGTAACCGACCATAAGCCACTCGTATGGTTACACCGAGTAAAAGATCCTACATCAAGATTATTACGGTGGAGATTTAAGCTCGAAGAATATGAGTATGATATTGTTTATAAACAAGGTCGGGCAAATGCAAACGCTGACGCTCTATCACGAAATCCACCTGAGGCCAAAATACAATTTTTTACGACCACCTCTGACGAAGAAGACGAGGAGGAAGAAGTACCGGAAACACGCGAACCTACAGGAATCATAATGGAAGCAGAAATACATGCACCACCTTTTGAAGAAGACAGGTTTGAGGAACCAGTCTTGGAAATGCAACAATCATCACCTTGTTACGACCCTGGTGCGACTCGAGAGCTAAGGACGATGGGAGGATACCGCTTGGTTTCTTCGACCAGTCCTTCGTCAAGATGTCCGACCGATTGCGTTGTGACGTCCCTACCTCTAGTGACGTCCCTACCTCTACAGCCGCCTGGTCATGCCCTTGCGGATATTTTAAACTCAACAAGACACCTGAAGACGCATGGTCAATCACAGCAGAGTGTCTCGACATCGAAGAAGAACGGGAGGAGCATCGCGTAATATACGATGATCTATTGATGCGCACCTCCGAGTTAGAAATAAGACGTAATGACGCTGGACCATCCCAGTACCGTGCCACTACGGAAGGAGGCCAACAGGAGTACGGCATAAGAAGACACACGAGCTTACCTGTGGACATCGGTGAACCTCTGGAACGCCCCATTCCGCCTGCACCGGGAGTAATAACCCTCGCAGAGGCCAAGGCACTGATCGTCGCCGAACGCAGAGTCCTCTCCATGACAGCAATGGACCGTGACGTCACGGCGAATCGACACGAAGGTCCATCTTCATCTACCGAAACAAAAGTCTCACCGAAGAGAAAGAGAGATGACGAGGAGCATATATACGATGAACCGGTCCAGAGACGACCTACCCCGTATTATGTAGCTGACATCCTGCGTTCAAATCGGCCTCCGATAGCGAGGATCCATGAACCTTTTGGACCACCGCAGCCATCCCGCTGCCAGGTATTGGAAGTACCCGAAAGCAGCCCGGAGCCAGGGTGCTGGCCATTTTGCAGCAGCTCGACGGAGGACGACGCTCCCAAGAAAGCATACAACCTACGCACACGTAAAGACACGTAAAAAGTGTTAGTGCGTTCAATGGCGGTGGTGTTTTAATGGCGTCAGTGATTTCACCTTTTCTATTATTATTTACACATCCGAATAAGACTTTATTAAGTTAGTTATATATATATATATATATCATATACAACCTGTAGTAAACGTATCTTTCCTAATTCTTTATAATAACTAGGATAATTATAAATTGAATACGTGCATAATACGTAAACTAACCTTTTTTATATATATATATTTGCATTAAAATAATATTTAAAACTTAGTAACATATGAGATACAACCAGTAACCTCTAGAAAACGTGTGCACCTATTCAACATGTAACCTTACCACGTGTAAATATTTGCACTATTTTTGTAACCGTCGAACCGCACCCTTAGAGCGCATAACTAGAAAAATATAAACTAAACCTAGTCACGCTCTCTAAGAGGAAGTCGTAAAAATAAGGAACTCCTATGTAACTCGATCTAAGCCATAATGTAGACTTACCGAAACCTCCTAAACGAGAAGTCGTAAAGATAAGCAATCTTATAATAGGCGACAACCGAACCTTTCTAAAAAGGAAGTCGTAAAGTTTACACACTCTCTTTTCCAAAGAGGACCCTTTTTGTAAAACCACACTAATAAGAACGGATACATAAACTTCCAAACAGCTGCAGACCGCGCACGCTCTGTAATGCTCGCTTATCTTATTAGAACAGGAAACATTAATCTCTGTATACAACAGCTGCCGATGACTCAGCTTAGGTTTTCCCATGTATTGTAAGCCCTCGCTGGGTATATAAACCGGAGCTCTCGGAGCTCCATAGCTTCAGTCTTACGGAATCAGTGAACGTGTTAACTTCGTTGCGGCCAGTCGATCAGTCTAGGTCAGAGTGAAACTAGTCAACCACATATTTACGTTTTAATACCATTGTAATCTGCGAACTTCGCAACTACGAAGAAGGTAACTCATCTTTATTATAATTGTCAAGCTGAATAAATACTTATAACTATTCGGGTGTACTGAAAACCCCTGAAGTCCTTACGTTTACAAATCGCGTGTTTTTGGACTAAGCTTTCTTAGCTAAGGTGAAGTATACGTCTTCAAATTTAGTATTCGTGGAATTAGAAGAAAATATCACGCTTGACAGAGAAATACCCTTCAAGAACAAGGATAGGGCATAACTGGGAACTCTCCTATAATTAAAAGAGTCACTTAGGTGCAGCGGCACCGTACTCCAGGCGCTAGCATCCCCATACTTATCATTTCTTCCTATCCGAACGTACGCAATTGGTCGGACATCTTGACGAAGGACTGGTCGAAGAAACCAAGCGGTATCCTCCCATCGTCCTTAGCTCTCGAGTCGCACCAGGGTCGTAACATAAGATAGAAGAATAAATTTTTGGTGGCAGCGGTGGGATAGCTTGCCAACGGAACTCAAGTACCGATCATTAATTACCGAGGTAATACAAGTGGAACGGTTCCGAAGAAGGAGAAGGATTCTTAAATAGCAGGAAGATGCCCATCATGCCAAGAGACACCTCCAGCGCAGAGGGAAACCTGATTACGACGACGGCCGCATCGCATATCCAAACCAGGTGCACCTATACAAGTACCACAAGCACCGACACACCGACTGGCTCACAAGCACACATACAACCTCAAACATACACACAGACGCAACCAAAGCCTACACCAATATTGACGCCAACTTTACCCACAGTGGAAAACATGGATCACATTATTATTCCACAAATTACGCTAAAAGACGCTCTTGAAGCAGTACCATACTTTCAAGGACGAGCAGACACTTTCCGAACTTTTGCGGAAGGATGTAGGAACGCTAGGGACATGATTCCTGCTCGATGTGAAATAAATCTCGTAAAACTTATCAGAAACAGGCTACAGGGTCCGGCGAAGGATTACATCGAAAACCGACTCTTCCAAACGGTAGAGGAATTATTGGAGTTCTTAGAGAATTTATTTTCACCACGATTATCACTCTCAACACTGTACTCACAGCTAAGCAACATCGTACAAAATCATACAGAAAATGTGATCACCTACGGCGCTCGTGTCGCCAAATTATTACAACTGCTGTTCGAAACGCATTCTAAGACTCACGCAAGACAAGACCCATTGTTTAAGCAAGATACAGAGGCAGAAGCCATCAAGTGTTTTTCTCGAGGACTCAAACGCGGAATTAAGATCAACCCATCAAAGTTTATCAGGCTGCACGACGCCATACATGCCGCAATTGAAGCGGAAGACGAAAACCGACGTTATGAAGAGCTACATCAACGGGCACGGCCAATGGAAAGGAGCAACACCACCTGGTCTCGATTTACATCTGGAGTAAGGCAACCTGACTCTACGCAACCTGCACCGGCACCATCTCAATCACGAGATGACAATCGAATCGGAAGCTTCTCTTGCACTTATTGCCAAAAGCAAGGACACACCGCAGAACGATGTTGGGCAAAGAACGGAAGACCCCCTCCTAAAGATCCCAAGGTATGCGATTATTGCCGTAATCTCGGCCATACGATCGATGAGTGCCGGAAGAAGAGGTATAATGAGTCGCAGTCGGGAAACGGCGCTACCCCTCTGAAAACTGGCGCGTCTCAGGGGGAACCCTCCCGAACCATACGCGTCATGAAATTCGAAACGAGCCTAAGCGAGTAAATCTATGCAAAACGCCTTCCCATAACACTCCTTCGATTTTGCACGTGCATTCAGACGGAAACATGGTTCTATTCATGCTTGATACCGGAGCAGAATTAAATGTAGTTAAAAGAAGAATGGTAATCGACGAATCTTATATTTATAAAGAGGAAACTTATCAAATCACGGGAATCACCGGTACAAATTTAAAAACACTGGGGTGTGTATACGCTTGCGTCTTTAATGAAACGATACCATTTCAAGTTGTGGAAAATGATTTTCCCATTGAGCAGGACGGTATTTTGGGCACGCCATATTTTATAACAACGGGAGCACGAATCGATTACAAGGAGCAGAAACTACAATTGAAAAACAAAGAAGTGCCGTTCTTTACGGAAAATTTCGCGAGACTTCCACCCCGTTCCAAGACACAAATATGTGTCCAATTAACTAACGACTCGCCAATGGAAGGCTATATAGATAGAGTAGAAACGCGACCGGAGGTATTCATTGGAGATGCGCTCGTAACTAATCAAAATGGTAAAACTTACCTATACGCGTATAATACCGCCGAGAAAGGAGTCGCCATCCGCTTCCCAAAGATTAAGCTGCAAGAGGCACTTGACGAGGAACCGGAAAAATCCACGGGCCAGGCGCCAACGAGCAATGAAGGAAGTGAAGCTGAAAAAATCAACGATAATTACTACAAAGAAGAATCATGTTCAATGCCAAAGAAGAAGAAGAAACGAGCTAAGAAATCTAAGAATCCTAACCGAAAGAATGTCATCGAGACCAATATAACGGAAGCACCTGCAACAAGTCAGACCGAGGTTAGACGTGAAAACGGAGCTTTAGACATAATGGACTCTGACTGTTCGGATAGAAACGAACAAATACATAAAGAGGAAAAGAGAATCGTTTTATACTCCGGTAACAAACTCGCGACCGAGGCCGCACAACTGGAGGAAATAACGAAGTCTCCCAAAGAGTTGAAGAATCTTAACCGAAAGAATGTCATCGAGACCAATATAACGGAAGCACCTGCAACAAGTCCGACCGAGGTTAGACGTGAAAACGGAGCTTTAGACATAATGGACTCTTACTGTTCGGACAGAAAAGAACAAATACATAAGGAGGAAAAGAGAATCGTTTTGTACTCCGGTAACAAACTCGCGACCGAGGCCGCACAACTGGAGGAAATAACGAAGTCTCCCAAAAAGGATACTAAAAGTTACACGACGTCTTACACCGTCTCTCTTAACGACGAAAATAATTACTTGTACCATGCTAGCACTACTATGTCCTACGATGGCAACACACATTCCTACGAGGAATCAACGATAGAATATACTATACCAGTCGAGAGTAAGGCTTTATTTAAACTATCTGAGGAAGGAAAGATAGAGTTATACAGAAAGGCAGAGGAAAATAAAAAGATACTTACCATGTCCAACGAAGATAACACTAAGGAGGATCCAGACAGACTTACAACACCTGCAAGAGGAAGGGAGTTATTAAGTTTGTTGCGGTTATCGCACTTAAACGATGAAGAAAAGAGGCATATAGAGGATCTTATTTGCCGATACGCTGATTGCTTTCATCTACCTGGAGAACAATTGAGAGCTACGACCAAAGCAAGTCACAAGATTGTTACTACGAACGACCTTCCCATCAACACGAAACAATATCGATTTCCCCCTATACACAAGGAGGAAATACATAAACAAACCTCAGACATGCTCTCGAAAGGAATAATTCAGGAATCCGAATCTCCATATAATTCGCCTATTTGGATTGTCCCGAAAAAGGCGGATGCCGAAGGGAATAAAAGATGGAGGCTTGTCATTGATTTCCGAGAATTAAACGAAAAGACTGTTGGAGACGCATACCCGTTGCCAAATATAAATGACATCTTAGACCAACTTGGAGGAGCAAAATACTTCTCGGTATTTGATCTTGCATCAGGGTTCCACCAGATACCGATGGCGGAACAAGACAAATTTAAGACCGCTTTTTCTACCCCCGACGGACATTTTGAATTCAACCGTATGCCATTTGGTTTAAAAAATGCACCATCCACCTTCCAGCGTCTAATGAATAACACTCTATCAGGATTACAAGGCAGTGAGATGTTCGTATACATAGACGACATCGTAATATACGCGAGATCCATCGAAGAACACCAAATAAAGTTTATCAAATTAGCTCACCGACTAAGATCTGCCAATTTACAACTACAACCCGAAAAGTGCGAATTTCTCAGGAAAGAGGTCGCTTATCTGGGTCACATTATTACGGAGGATGGAGTTTTACCAGATCCTAAGAAGACCGAAGCCGTAAAGAAGTTTCCTACCCCCAAGAACGCGAAGAATATAAGACAATTCTTGGGACTAACGGGTTATTATCGACGATTCATCGAAGATAATGCCAAGATTTCTAAACCTCTAACAGGGCTGTTAAAAGACAAAGCACCTTACCTTTGGGGAACCGAGCAAATACGCGCTTTTGAATTTCTAAAGGAAGCCCTATGCCAAGAACCCATACTACAATACCCAAACTTCAAAAAACCATTTATCATAACAACAGATGCGTCAGGTTACGCAATCGGAGGAGTCCTGAGCCAAGGAAAAATAGGGCAAGACTTACCGATCTCATATGCATCCCGGCTACTAAACGGGGCCGAACTAAATTACTCGACCATCGAAAAGGAGCTATTGGCCATCGTTTATACAGTTAATCACTTCAGACCATATATATACGGTAGACGCTTTACACTTGTAACCGACCATAAGCCACTCGTATGGTTACACCGAGTAAAAGATCCTACATCAAGATTATTACGGTGGAGATTTAAGCTCGAAGAATATGAGTATGATATTGTTTATAAACAAGGTCGGGCAAATGCAAACGCTGACGCTCTATCACGAAATCCACCTGAGGCCAAAATACAATTTTTTACGACCACCTCTGACGAAGAAGACGAGGAGGAAGAAGTACCGGAAACACGCGAACCTACAGGAATCACAGTGGAAGCAGAAATACATGCACCACCTTTTGAAGAAGACAGGTTTGAGGAACCAGTCTTGGAAATGCAACGATCATCACCTTCTCCATTAAGTACACCAGAAATTGAAGACATCGGGTCGGAAGATGACGAGAATGAATCATACTCGTCCGACGAGCCACTCTTTTTACCTTGTAACGCGGCAGCATCGCCCATACCGTTGGAAGAAATCAGAACCCGTGAAAATATCAAATTCCTTTGAAACCAGCAGGAATAATTTACTCATGGAAAAAGGAGCTATTATATGTTTTATAAACACGCAACACGAGCCCATAGACGAAGGGAGCAAATTCCTCACAACTATAGGCATACCTATTCCCCAGGATGACACAGCATCTGGAGAAGTAATAATAGCCAAGCAAAAGAAAAGAACTCTTTATTTCCTTGTGGTCGACTCATTCAACAAACTGAAAGAAGCCTTATCTATCGCCGCTGAACTAACACACCGACGAAATGAACACGAAATTGCTATCGCCGAAACGCCGAGGGGAGTTTTAACGATTCCCTGGGATATACTCCTACACGAATTAAGAGAAGCATTCGATTCACAAAGATACGCCATAAAAATATGTACCAACGAAATTCAGATACCACCATTGGGCGACATACCTCGCATCCTTTCCGAAAATCACGGATCAATCACGGCGGGCCATAAAGGAACTACTAAGACTTACGCCAGAATAAAGAGTCACTACTACTGGGAAGGAATGAAGAAAGACATCGCCGACTACGTAAGGAAGTGTCCTAGTTGTCAGAAAAGAAAGCTGACACGGCAAAAGACACGGCAACCCATGCATATTACAGACACGCCGCTGGAACCATTCGACAAAATCTCACTTGATATCGTAGGCCCCTTACCACTAACTAAAAAGGAGAATAAGTATCTGCTGACCATACAGGACAATTTAACTAAATTTTCGGTAGCAGTGCCTATGCAAACCGCAACCTCAAAGGAGATCGCAGACGCCTTTATTAAACACTTTATGTGCCAATATGGTGTCCCACGATCGATCCTGACTGATCAAGGAGCCGCTTTTATCGGAACATTTATGAGAACGCTAACTAAAAGACTTGGAATCGAGCAATTACGTACCACTGCCTTTCACCCACAATCAAATGGTTCTTTAGAGAGAAGCCACCACGTACTATTAGAATACCTCAAGCACTACGTAAATCAACGGACCGATTGGGACGAAATAATAGAATTATGTATGTTCTCCTACAACACGAGTATGCACGAAGGGACAGGATACACCCCTTATGAACTAGTATACGGAAAACTAGCTCGACTACCTACTAGTAGCACCAGAACAAAGACTAACACGTATCCAGAATACATAGAAACCTTGTGCAAAAACTTAGACTTTGTGAGAAGTATAGCAAGAGATAACCTAATTAAAGCAAAGGAAAAATCGAAAGAATACTATGATCGACGACAGAATGTAAAAGAGTTCAAAGAAAACGATTGGGTATACCTTCTAAACGAGCATAGAAGCAATAAATTCGACGACCAGTACGACGGACCTTATCAAATAACGCAAGTGCTAGATAACGGAAACATAACTCTCATAATCAAACACCGAGAGAAAGTCGTACACCCGAATCGAATAAAACTTGCTCATGGAACATTTTAAAGGTAATATATATCTCTATTTTGCAGATGCTGCTCGTAATTCTTCTAATCGGGCACATGCTCAAAGCCTACGCATTGATCGCTTACGATTGCGGATCGGCAAACACAAACATTACAACCCTGTCACTACTAAACGTTGATGATTGCAAACTCCCCACCGCAAAACCGATGGTAAAGAATACTTATGTACAATTATTGCAAATCGCGGAGTATGACAGCACACCGGTTACTCAATGCAAGGTAGAGGTCGACAGAACAATATTCTACTGCGGTATGCATTCACACATATCACTAGTACATAACGGAAGAGCTTCCTACATTATGGAACTTAGTTCAGAAGCATGCGTGAAAATGCACATGAACGGAGCCTTTTCATTTGGTCACAAAGATTTTATAACTGGAATTAAACCTAACAACACCGTGACGCGAAGTGTCACCTTGGCTGGGACAATAGGAATGGACGGCACCTGCAAAGGCGTGGAATACTCCGACCCTCTGGGTACGTGGAGCAATGTAGTTGTACAAGCCGTCGTAAAAATATCATTACGAAATTATATAGCAGTAACTAAACCAAGCGCAGATAAGATAATACTAGATTCAAGAATGCATTGCAAATTATCCGAAGGAAGATGCCTCGACATAGAGGGAGGAAACACGTTCTGGGCTCCGATACCCACCGATCATTGCAAATTTAGCAGCTATTCCGTGTTATTCGAGGGAAAAGCAAAGAGGATATTCGATAACACGACAAGAAATTGGCAAGAAGTATACGCAATAACTTCAGACGAAATTACGTTCGCACTCGCAAAACGAGGTGTCATCACCATATGCAACTACGTATTGATGCGTACAGAACACCCGAAGCTATTTATATTAGAGACTCGAAAAGGCGAAGTATTCACAAGAAGAACGGGTATTATGACAAGTAATTTGGATATATTCTCTTATGTTAATAGCAAATTCGTATATTTAGAAAAACACATTCGCAATCAGATGACATCACTATACAGAGAAGTCATTAAGCAAGAATGTCTGATTGAAAAACAAACACTAGAAAACGCGCTTACAATCGCAAAGATATTACCAGAGGATTTTGCATATCAAATCATGAAAAAACCCGGTTATATGGCAATGGTCGCAGGAGAAGTTATACATCTGATAAAGTGCATACCTACCCCTGTAAGACGACGAGAAACAAAAGAATGTTATCAACAATTACCAGTCTCGAAAGGAAACAGCTCTTATTTTATGACACCGAAAACGAATTTGCTAGTAAAAACAGGAACGCAGATTGATTGTAACCCGTACGTGCCAGTCATGTATCGATTAGAAGGAAATTGGTATAAAATAAATCCTAGCGCAGCCTCCGCACTACCGCCTAATGAATTACAACCACAAACAGCGCAAACGTGGACTTACTCGAACCCGACTTCATTAGCCACGTCAGGAATATATTCATTACAAGAATTGGAAAAATTACGCGATCACATTATGTTCCCTGCGGAAAAACCCGCTGTTCTAAACACTATCGCACGAGGAATGTCCGGACAACATGCAGAAAGACAAGGGTTATCGTTTTTAAACTTACTCGATGAAGACGCACTCCACGAGATCACCAGCAGCGCATGGGATCATCTTTGGGGATGGTTCACGGGTTTCGGTACCGTCAGCGCTGGAATTCTGGGCCTATGGATAATATTACGCACTGTCAAACTCATATTAAATACTGCACTTCAAGGATACGCGTTACACCGAATTTATGAATGGAGTGTTCACCTGCTAGGAGCAATAGGAGACTCAGTAGCTAATATCTTATCGCATCTACACGCATCAAGAAGAAAAGATTCCGCACATTCAAAGAACCCGTCATACGAAGAAACTAACATTAAAGAAGATAATAAGGCGGATGAAAAGAAGGAATCTCTAAAGGAAACGAAGAACGAAACAACACGCGAAAAAGTCACCGTACACGTGATGCCACATCATGGGCAAGTACACTCTACCACGGTAAAATAAGCAACGTGGAACGACGACCAGGAAGCGACGCGCACCGTGAGAAGACTAACAAGTACACCTTAGGTCGCGTCCTTCGACAGGTAAACCCCACTCCAACCAATTACCTGCCACGAGGTCGAGTGGACTAAGCAAGGTGTCCCTTACCTAAAGATCATAAAAACCAGGACCCTTGCTCAGGAATTTCAAAGAAAAAAAAAAAAAGGATCTAAGAGGTATAAGGCAAAAAGGAAAGTTGGAAGGAAGAAGAAACTTTCCGAAGCGAGCAAGAAAAAAATCAAGGAAAGATAAAATCTAAAAAAAAAAAAAAATAAATAAAAGGGTACGAGAGTAGAAGACCCGAGAGTAGAAGAAAAATCTAAAAAGGAAACATAAATTCCGAAAGAAGCAAAAGAAATCTAAAGATAGAATCTAAAAAGGGTACAGAGGAGAAAATCTAAAAAGGAAACATAAATTCCAAAAGAAGCAAAAGAAATCTAAAGATAGAATCTAAAAAGGGTACAGAGGAGAAAATCTAAAAAAGAAACATAAATTACAAAAGAAGCAAAAGAAATCTAGAGATAGAATCTAAAAGAATACAAGAGTTGAGAAGTCAAAAATCTAAAAGGAAACATAAATTCCAAAAGAAGCAAAAGAAATCTAAAGATAGAATCTAAAAAGGGTACAGAGGAGAAAATCTAAACATAAATTCCAGAAGAAACAAAAGAAAACCTAGGGATAAAAACTAAAAGGATACAGAAGAGAAAGTTAAGAAGGATGTAGCAACATTACTTATCTTGGATCAAGCGTCGAGCTTGATTGCTGTTCGTCGGATTGACCGAAACTTATACGTTGACTTCGCAGCACGCTCACCGAACTCTTCGCGACAAAATTAACTGCACGTTAAGTCTAAGTGATGCTTTTTGATAACGAGTGTATGTTCACGACGGTTTGTTGTCCACTGAATCTTCGGAGAACGCTTCCTCCGAAGAAAGCTAATTTTTCCCTCTCTACCAAGGAATTTGATGGGGGTGACACGGAATTTTCCTAAAGCGAGGCCGCTCCACCCCAGTGGATATAACGCTTAAGGGAGGCGGCATGTACCGTTGGCGAACACCTTCTCGTGACGATCACGGCGGTCAACGGTTTTTCTGAGATTTTATGATATGGCCTGGTTAGCGTCTTGACGCGAGAGGTTTATGGCACCGTTCGAGTACTCGCATTTAAAACGCTCGACTCTCAGAGAATAAAAAGGAGGGTCTCCATTGTATCGTATTTTTCTAAAGGGTCATCGAAGTCCTTGTCTAGAACGTGAACGTGAAGACTTCGACGACGAACATAAAAATTATTGCTTCTACGAGTTCGACGTAGGAATTTTCTGATTGTCTTTTTAAGACTGATTAGACTTGTACCTTTTTCCCGAAAATTAACGGAATCCAACATCTGCTCGCAGATGCGAGCACTGGACACTGCTTATTTTCAAGTGACTAAAGGTTTTTATGATCGGGAGTAATTTGAGTTTAACGATTTGATTAAAGTGTTCACCGTTACTTCATTTGCCTTTACGAAATAACAAAGGAGGAACAAATTCTTATGATTTAAACATTTAAAGAAATACCAAGATAAATTTTTAAACTCCGAAAGGAAATAAAATAATAATAAACAAAATACAAGTCAATACAAAATGTTAAACATTTAAAGAAATACCAAGATAAATTTTTTTAAACTCCGAAAGGAAATAAAATAATAATAAACAAAATACAAGTCAATACAAAATGTTAAACATTTAAAGAAATACCAAGATAAATTTTTAAACTCCGAAACGAAATAAAATAATAATAAACAAAATACAAGTCAATACAAAATGTTAAACATTTAAAGAAATACCAAGATAAATTTTTAAACTCCGAAAGGAAATAAAATAATAATAAACAAAATACAAGTCAATACAAAATGTTAAACATTTAAAGAAATACCAAGATAAATTTTTTTAAACTCCGAAAGGAAATAAAATAATAATAAACAAAATACAAGTCAATACAAAATGTTAAACATTTAAAGAAATACCAAGATAAATTTTTAAACTCCGAAAAGAAATAAAATAATAATAAACAAAATACAAGTCAATACAAAATGTTAAACATTTAAAGAAATACCAAGATAAATTTTTAAACTCCGAAAGGAAATAAAATAATAATAAACAAAATACAAGTCAATACAAAATGTTAAACATTTAAAGAAATACCAAGACAAATTTTAAAACTCCGAAAAGAAAGAAAATAATAATAAACAAATACAAGTCAACACAAAATGTTAAACATTTAAGGAAACACTAAGACAAATTTTAAACTCCGAAAGGAAATAAAATAATAATAAACAAATACAAGTCAACACAAACGTTAAACATTTAAAGGAAGACCAAGACAAATTTTAAACATTAAAAAGAAATAAAGAAAAGAAAAGGGGAACAAACAAGACAAAACTTTTAAACATTAGAAAAAAGAGGAGAAACAAAAAAAAAAACAGAAACCAAAATATCACCTGAACGTAATTCTTTGTTAATTCTAATATAATTAAAACTAAGATTTTAAACGAAAAAAAAAAAATCGAGAAAGGACCACCGGGAAGCGACGCTTACCCCCACCACTCTACCAAAGGGACCGTTGAGGTCCGCCGCGCGCACTTAAAAGGAGCGGTCCAGGCAACGGAAGATCACTCTCTCCTGGACGACCGCCTAAGTCATACCTGTACGACGAAGCTAAGTCTCAAGGATCACCTTAGCAGAAGGAAGCGACTCACTTACCTAAGGAGTACTACCAATTCTACGAATTCACGAAGGAATCAGATCACCTGAACTCTCCGAAAACTTCTCGAGGAAGACCAACAGAAGAAACTCGCTCCAGAAGTTCCATCCAGAACTTCAACTCGAGACTTGTTCGTTTCAGAACTATATCGTTACTTTTTCTCGTGTGTTTTAAATCAACTTATAAAATTACCATGGCTTTCACCGGTGAATGGATAAAAAATAACGCTGACAGAATCGCAGCGATGGTCAACGCTTGCAACGCGCTGCAATGGCAAGATAGCAACACAAATTTCTACCAGTACGTGCCGATGGCACCACAACAATATTATGTGCAACCAACATACGTAACGACGATTCCGGTACCAACCAACCCTAGAGAAAGTCATAACGAAGTAGATGCCGAAGGAGGCAGCGATATGTATTCTCACGAAGTACAGCGATTCGCTACGCGAGAAGCGTATTCACCAGATATGGAAACAATCGAAGAAGCACTCTCCAATGAAGAAGCATGGGAGGATGAACAACTTATGTGCGACGAGGAAGTCTACCCTTCCGACACGCCACCATCGACAAACGAGACCACACCTAATACGTTCGAGGAGGACCTCGAACCTTGTCAACAGGGGGGGTGTGACGTCCCTACCTCTAGTGACGTCCCTACCTCTACAGCCGCCTGGTCATGCCCTTGCGGATATTTTAAACTCAACAAGACACCTGAAGACGCATGGTCAATCACAGCAGAGTGTCTCGACATCGAAGAAGAACGGGAGGAGCATCGCGTAATATACGATGATCTATTGATGCGCACCTCCGAGTTAGAAATAAGACGTAATGACGCTGGACCATCCCAGTACCGTGCCACTACGGAAGGAGGCCAACAGGAGTACGGCATAAGAAGACACACGAGCTTACCTGTGGACATCGGTGAACCTCTGGAACGCCCCATTCCGCCTGCACCGGGAGTAATAACCCTCGCAGAGGCCAAGGCACTGATCGTCGCCGAACGCAGAGTCCTCTCCATGACAGCAATGGACCGTGACGTCACGGCGAATCGACACGAAGGTCCATCTTCATCTACCGAAACAAAAGTCTCACCGAAGAGAAAGAGAGATGACGAGGAGCATATATACGATGAACCGGTCCAGAGACGACCTACCCCGTATTATGTAGCTGACATCCTGCGTTCAAATCGGCCTCCGATAGCGAGGATCCATGAACCTTTTGGACCACCGCAGCCATCCCGCTGCCAGGTATTGGAAGTACCCGAAAGCAGCCCGGAGCCAGGGTGCTGGCCATTTTGCAGCAGCTCGACGGAGGACGACGCTCCCAAGAAAGCATACAACCTACGCACACGTAAAGACACGTAAAAAGTGTTAGTGCGTTCAATGGCGGTGGTGTTTTAATGGCGTCAGTGATTTCACCTTTTCTATTATTATTTACACATCCGAATAAGACTTTATTAAGTTAGTTATATATATATATATATATATCATATACAACCTGTAGTAAACGTATCTTTCCTAATTCTTTATAATAACTAGGATAATTATAAATTGAATACGTGCATAATACGTAAACTAACCTTTTTTATATATATATATTTGCATTAAAATAATATTTAAAACTTAGTAACATATGAGATACAACCAGTAAGCTCTAGAAAACGTGTGCACCTATTCAACATGTAACCTTACCACGTGTAAATATTTGCACTATTTTTGTAACCGTCGAACCGCACCCTTAGAGCGCATAACTAGACAAATATAAACTAAACCTTGTCACGCTCTCTAAGAGGAAGTCGTAAAAATAAGGAACTCCTATGTAACTCGATCTAAGCCATAATGTAGACTTACCGAAACCTCCTAAACGAGAAGTCGTAAAGATAAGCAATCTTATAATAGGCGACAACCGAACCTTTCTAAAAAGGAAGTCGTAAAGTTTACACACTCTCTTTTCCAAAGAGGACCCTTTTTGTAAAACCACACTAATATGAACGGATACATAAACTTCCAAACAGCTGCAGACCGCGCACGCTCTGTAACGCTCGCTTATCTTATTAGAACAGGAAACATTAATCTCTGTATACAACAGCTGCCGATGACTCAGCTTAGGTTTTCCCATGTATTGTAAGCCCTCGCTGGGTATATAAACCGGAGCTCTCGGAGCTCCATAGCTTTAGTCTTACGGAATCAGTGAACGTGTTAACTTCGTTGCGGCCAGTCGATCAGTCGAGGTCAGAGTGAAACTAGTCAACCACATATTTACGTTTTAATACCATTGTAATCTGCGAACTTCGCAACTACGAAGAAGGTAACTCATCTTTATTATAATTGTCAAGCTGAATAAATACTTATAACTATTCGGGTGTACTGAAAACCCCTGAAGTCCTTACGTTTACAAATCGCGTGTTTTTGGACTAAGCTTTCTTAGCTAAGGTGAAGTATACGTCTTCAAATTTACTATTCGTGGAATTAGAAGAAAATATCACGCTTGACAGAGAAATACCCTTCAAGAACAAGGATAGGGCATAACTGGGAACTCTCCTATAATTAAAAGAGTCACTTAGGTGCAGCGGCACCGTACTCCAGGCGCTAGCATCCCCATACTTATCATTTCTTCCTATCCGAACGTACGCAATTGGTCGGACATCTTGACGAAGGACTGGTCGAAGAAACCAAGCGGTATCCTCCCATCGTCCTTAGCTCTCGAGTCGCACCAGGGTCGTAACAGCGTACGTTCGGATAGGAAGAAATGATAAGTATGGGGATGCTAGCGCCTGGAGTACGGTGCCGCTGCACCTAAGTGACTCTTTTAATTATAGGAGAGTTCCCAGTTATGCCCTATCCTTGTTCTTGAAGGGTATTATTTCTCTGTCAAGCGTGATATTTTCTTCTAATTCCACGAATAGTAAATTTGAAGACGTATACTTCACCTTTGCTAAGAAAGCTTAGTCCAAAAACACGCGATTTGTAAACGTAAGGACTTCAGGGGTTTTCAGTACACCCGAATAGTTATAAGTATTTATTCAGCTTGACAATTATAATAAAGATGAGTTACCGTCTTCGTAGTTGCGAAGTTCGCAGATTACAATGGTATTAAAACGTAAATATGTGGTTGACTAGTTTCACTCTGACCTCGACTGATCGACTGGCCGCAACGAAGTTAACACGTTCACTGATTCCGTAAGACTGAAGCTATGGAGCTCCGAGAGCTCCGGTTTATATACCCAGCGAGGGCTTACAATACATGGGAAAACCTAAGCTGAGTCATCGGCAGCTGTTGTATACAGAGATTAATGTTTCCTGTTCTAATAAGATAAGCGAGCGTTACAGAGCGTGCGCGGTCTGCAGCTGTTTGGAAGTTTATGTATCCGTTCATATTAGTGTGGTTTTACAAAAAGGGTCCTCTTTGGAAAAGAGAGTGTGTAAACTTTACGACTTCCTTTTTAGAAAGGTTCGGTTGTCGCCTATTATAAGATTGCTTATCTTTACGACTTCTCGTTTAGGAGGTTTCGGTAAGTCTACATTATGGCTTAGATCGAGTTACATAGGAGTTCCTTATTTTTACGACTTCCTCTTAGAGAGCGTGACTAGGTTTAGTTTATATTTTTCTAGTTATGCGCTCTAAGGGTGCGGTTCGACGGTTACAAAAATAGTGCAAATATTTACACGTGGTAAGGTTACATGTTGAATAGGTGCACACGTTTTCTAGAGGTTACTGGTTGTATCTCATATGTTACTAAGTTTTAAATATTATTTTAATGCAAATATATATATAAAAAAGGTTAGTTTACGTATTATGCACGTATTCAATTTATAATTATCCTAGTTATTATAAAGAATTAGGAAAGATACGTTTACTACAGGTTGTATATGATATATATATAACTAACTTAATAAAGTCTTATTCGGATGTGTAAATAATAATAGAAAAGGTGAAATCACTGACACCATTAAAACGCCACCGCCATTGAACGCACTAACACTTTTTACGTGTCTTTACGTGTGCGTAGGTTGTATGCTTTCTTGGGAGCGTCGTCCTCCGTCGAGCTGCTGCAAAATGGCCAGCACCCTGGCTCCGGGCTGCTTTCGGGTACTTCCAATACCTGGCAGCGGGATGGCTGCGGTGGTCCAAAAGGTTCATGGATCCTCGCTATCGGAGGCCGATTTGGACGCAGGATGTCAGCTACATAATACGGGGTAGGTCGTCTCTGGACCGGTTCATCGTATATATGCTCTTCGTCATCTCTCTTTCTCTTCGGTGAGACTTTTGTTCCGGTAGATGAAGATGGACCTTCGTGTCGATTCGCCGTGACGTCACGGTCCATTGCTGTCATGGAGAGGACTCTGCGTTCGGCGACGATCAGTGCCTTGGCCTCTGCGAGGGTTATTACTCCCGGTGTAGGCGGAATGGGGCGTTCCAGAGGTTCACCGATGTCCACAGGTAAGCTCGTGTTACGACCCTGGTGCGACTCGAGAGCTAAGGACGATGGGAGGATACCGCTTGGTTTCTTCGACCAGTCCTTCGTCAAGATGTCCGACCAATTGCGTACGTTCGGATAGGAAGAAATGATAAGTATGGGGATGCTAGCGCCTGGAGTACGGTGCCGCTGCACCTAAGTGACTCTTTTAATTATAGGAGAGTTCCCAGTTATGCCCTATCCTTGTTCTTGAAAGGTATTTCTCTGTCAAGCGTGATATTTTCTTCTAATTCCACGAATAGTAAATTTGAAGACGTATACTTCACCTTTGCTAAGAAAGCTTAGTCCAAAAACACGCGATTTGTAAACGTAAGGACTTCAGGGGTTTTCAGTACACCCGAATAGTTATAAGTATTTATTCAGCTTGACAATTATAATAAAGATGAGTTACCTTCTTCGTAGTTGCGAAGTTCGCAGATTACAATGGTATTAAAACGTAAATATGTGGTTGACTAGTTTCACTCTGACCTCGACTGATCGACTGGCCGCAACGAAGTTAACACGTTCACTGATTCCGTAAGACTAAAGCTATGGAGCTCCGAGAGCTCCGGTTTATATACCCAGCGAGGGCTTACAATACATGGGAAAACCTAAGCTGAGTCATCGGCAGCTGTTGTATACAGAGATTAATGTTTCCTGTTCTAATAAGATAAGCGAGCGTTACAGAGCGTGCGCGGTCTGCAGCTGTTTGGAAGTTTATGTATCTGTTCTTATTAGTGTGGTTTTACAAAAAGGGTCCTCTTTGGAAAAGAGAGTGTGTAAACTTTACGACTTCCTTTTTAGAAAGGTTCGGTTGTCGCCTATTATAAGATTGCTTATCTTTACGACTTCTCGTTTAGGAGGTTTCGGTAAGTCTACATTATGGCTTAGATCGAGTTACATAGGAGTTCCTTATTTTTACGACTTCCTCTTAGAGAGCGTGACTAGGTTTAGTTTATATTTTTCTAGTTATGCGCTCTAAGGGTGCGGTTCGACGGTTACAAAAATAGTGCAAATATTTACACGTGGTAAGGTTACATGTTGAATAGGTGCACACGTTTTCTAGAGGTTACTGGTTGTATCTCATATGTTACTAAGTTTTAAATATTATTTTAATGCAAATATATATATAAAAAAGGTTAGTTTACGTATTATGCACGTATTCAATTTATAATTATCCTAGTTATTATAAAGAATTAGGAAAGATACGTTTACTACAGGTTGTATATGATATATAACTAACTTAATAAAGTCTTATTCGGATGTGTAAATAATAATAGAAAAGGTGAAATCACTGACACCATTAAAACGCCACCGCCATTGAACGCACTAACACTTTTTACGTGTCTTTACGTGTGCGTAGGTTGTATGCTTTCTTGGGAGCGTCGTCCTCCGTCGAGCTGCTGCAAAATGGCCAGCACCCTGGCTCCGGGCTGCTTTAGGGTACTTCCAATACCTGGCAGCGGGATGGCTGCGGTGGTCCAAAAGGTTCATGGATCCTCGCTATCGGAGGCCGATTTGAACGCAGGATGTCAGCTACATAATACGGGGTAGGTCGTCTCTGGACCGGTTCATCGTATATATGCTCCTCGTCATCTCTCTTTCTCTTCGGTGAGACTTTTGTTCCGGTAGATGAAGATGGACCTTCGTGTCGATTCGCCGTGACGTCACGGTCCATTGCTGTCATGGAGAGGACTCTGCGTTCGGCGACGATCAGTGCCTTGGCCTCTGCGAGGGTTATTACTCCCGGTGCAGGCGGAATGGGGCGTTCCAGAGGTTCACCGATGTCCACAGGTAAGCTCGTGTGTCTTCTTATGCCGTACCCCTGTTGGCCTCCTTCCGTAGTGGCACGGTACTGGGATGGTCCAGCGTCATTACGTCTTATTTCTAACTCGGAGGTGCGCATCAATAGGTCATCGTATATTACGCGATGCTCCTCCCGTTCCTCTTCGATGTCGAGACACTCTGCTGTGATTGACCATGCGTCTTCAGGTGTCTTGTTGAGTTTAAAATATCCGCAAGGGCATGACCAGGCGGCTGTAGAGGTAGGGACGTCACTAGAGGTAGGGACGTCACACCCCCCCTGTTGACAAGGTTCGAGGTCCTCCTCGAACGTATTAGGTGTGGTCTCGTTTGTCGATGGTGGCGTGTCGGAAGGGTAGACTTCCTCGTCGCACATAAGTTGTTCATCCTCCCATGCTTCTTCATTGGAGAGTGCTTCTTCGATTGTTTCCATATCTGGTGAATACGCTTCTCGCGTAGCGAATCGCTGTACTTCGTGAGAATACATATCGCTGCCTCCTTCGGCATCTACTTCGTTATGACTTTCTGTCGGGTTGGTTGATACCGGAATCGTCGTTACGTATGTTGGTTGCACATAATATTGTTGTGGTGCCATCGGCACGTACTGGTAGAAATTTGTGTTGCTATCTTGCCATTGCAGCGCGTTGCAAGCGTTGACCATCGCTGCGATTCTGTCAGCGTTATTTTTTATCCATTCACCGGTGAAAGCCATGGTAATTTTATAAGTTGATTTAAAAACACACGTGAAAAAGTAACGATATAGTTCTGAAACGAACAAGTCTCGAGTTGAAGTTCTGGATGGAACTTCTGGAGCGAGTTTCTTCTGTTGGTCTTCCTCGAGAAGTTTTCGGAGAGTTCAGGTGATCTGATTCCTTCGTGAATTCGTAGAATTGGTAGTACTCCTTAGGTAAGTGAGTCGCTTCCTTCTGCTAAGGTGATCCTTGAGACTTAGCTTCGTCGTACAGGTATGACTTAGGCGGTCGTCTAGGAGAGAGTGATCTTCCGTTGCCTGGACCGCTCCTTTTAAGTGCGCGCGGCGGACCTCAACGGTCCCTTTGGTAGAGTGGTGGGGGTAAGCGTCGCTTCCCGGTGGTCCTTTCTCGATTTTTTTTTCGTTTCAAATCTTAGTTTTAATTATATTAGAATTAACAAAGAATTACGTTCAGGTGATATTTTGGTTTCTGTTTTTTTTTGTTTCTCCTCTTTTTTCTAATGTTTAAAAGTTTTGTCTTGTTTGTTCCCCCTTTTTTTTTATCTAATGTTCAAAATCTGTTTCGTTGTCTTCATCATTCGTTCCCCTTTTCTTTTCTTTATTTCTTTTTAATGTTTAAAATTTGTCTTGGTCTTCCTTTAAATGTTTAACGTTTGTGTTGACTTGTATTTGTTTATTATTATTTTATTTCCTTTCGGAGTTTAAAATTTGTCTTAGTATTTCCTTAAATGTTTAACATTTTGTGTTGACTTGTATTTGTTTATTATTATTTTCTTTCTTTTCGTAGTTTTAAAATTTGTCTTGGTATTTCTTTAAATGTTTAACATTTTGTATTGACTTGTATTTTGTTTATTATTATTTTATTTCCTTTCGGAGTTTATAATTTGTCTTAGTATTTCCTTAAATGTTTAACATTTTGTGTTGACTTGTATTTGTTTATTATTATTTTATTTCCTTTCGGAGTTTAAAATTTGTCTTAGTATTTCCTTAAATGTTTAACATTTTGTATTGACTTGTATTTTGTTTATTATTATTTTATTTCCTTTCGGAGTTTATAATTTGTCTTAGTATTTCCTTAAATGTTTAACAATTTGTGTTGACTTGTATTTGTTTATTATTATTTTATTTCCTTTCGGAGTTTAAAATTTGTCTTAGTATTTCCTTAAATGTTTAACATTTTGTGTTGACTTGTATTTGTTTATTATTCTTTTATTTCCTTTCGGAGTTTAAAAATTTATCTTGGTATTTCCTTAAATGTTTAAATCATAAGAATTTGTTCCTCCTTTGTTATTTCGTAAAGGCAAATGAAGTAACGGTGAACACTTTAATCAAATCGTTAAACTCAAATTACTCCCGATCATAAAAACCTTTAGTCACTTGAAAATAAGCAGTGTCCAGTGCTCGCATCTGCGAGCAGATGTTGGATTCCGTTAATTTTCGGGAAAAAGGTACAAGTCTAATCAGTCTTAAAAAGACAATCAGAAAATTCCTACGTCGAACTCGTAGAAGCAATAATTTTTATGTTCGTCGTCGAAGTCTTCACGTTCACGTTCTAGACAAGGACTTCGATGACCCTTTAGAAAAATACGATACAATGGAGACCCTCCTTTTTATTCTCTGAGAGTCGAACGTTTTAAATGCGAGTACTCGAACGGTGCCATAAACCTCTCGCGTCAAGACGCTAACCAGGCCATATCATAAAATCTCAGAAAAACCGTTGACCGCCGTGATCGTCACGAGAAGGTGTTCGCCAACGGTACATGCCGCCTCCCTTAAGCGTTATATCCACTGGGGTGGAGCGGCCTCGCTTTAGGAAAATTCCGTGTCACCCCCATCAAATTCCTTGGTAGAGAGGGAAAAATTAGCTTTCTTCGGAGGAAGCGTTCTCCGAAGATTCAGTGGACAACAAACCGTCGTGAACATACACTCCTTATCAAAAAGCATCACTTAGACTTAACGTGCAGTTAATTTTGTCGCGAAGAGTTCGGTGAGCGTGCTGCGAAGTCAACGTATAAGTTTCGGTCAATCCGACGAACGGCAATCAAGTTCGACGCTTGATCCAAGATAAGTAATGTTGCAACATCCTTCTTAACTTTCTCTTCTGTATCCTTTTAGTTTTTATCCCTAGGTTTCCCTTTGTTTCTTCTGGAATTTATGTTTAGATTTTCTCCTCTGTACCCTTTTTAGATTCTATCTCTAGATTTCTTTTGTTTCTTTTGTAATTTATGTTTCTTTTTTAGATTTTCTCCTCTGTACCCTTTTTAGATTCTATCTTTAGATTTCTTTTGCTTCTTTTGGAATTTATGTTTCCTTTTTAGATTTTCTCCTCTGTACCCTTTTTAGATTCTATCTTTAGATTTCTTTTGCTTCTTTCGGAATTTATGTTTCCTTTTTTTTTTAGATTTTTTTCCTCTGTACCCTTTTTAGATTCTATCTTTAGATTTTCTTTGGAATTTATGTTTCCTTTTAGATTTTTGACTTCTTAATTCTTGTATCCTTTTAAGATCTTCTCTTTGGGTCTTCTACTCTCGTTTCCTACTCTCGTACCCTTTTAAGATCTTATCTTTTGGGTCTTCTACTCTCGTACCCTTTTATTTATTTATTTTTTTTAAGATTTTATCTTTCCTTGATTTTTTCTTGTTCGCTTCGGAAAGTTTCTTCTTCCTTCCAACTTTCCTTTTTGCCTTATACCTCTTAGATCCTTTTTTTTTTTTTTCTTTGAAATTCCTGAGCAAGGGTCCTGGTTTTTATGATCTTTAGGTAAGGGACACCTTGCTTAGTCCACTCGACCTCGTGGCAGGTAATTGGTTGGAGTGGGGTTTACCTGTCGAAGGACGCGACCTAAGGTGTACTTGTTAGTCTTCTCACGATGCGCGTCGCTTCCTGGTCGTCGTTCCACGTTGCTTATTTTACCGTGGTAGAGTGTACTTGCCCATGATGTGGCATCACGTGTACGGTGACTTTTTCGCGTGTTGTTTCGTTCTTCGTTTCCTTTAGAGATTCCTTCTTTTCATCCGCCTTATTATCTTCTTTAATGTTAGTTTCTTCGTATGACGGGTTCTTTGAATGTGCGGAATCTTTTCTTCTTGATGCGTGTAGATGCGATAAGATATTAGCTACTGAGTCTCCTATTGCTCCTAGCAGGTGAACACTCCATTCATAAATTCGGTGTAACGCGTATCCTTGAAGTGCAGTATTTAATATGAGTTTGACAGTGCGTAATATTATCCATAGGCCTAGAATTCCAGCGCTGACGGTACCGAAACCCGTGAACCATCCCCAAAGATGATCCCATGCGCTGCTGGTGATCTCGTGGAGTGCGTCTTCATCGAGTAAGTTTAAAAACGATAACCCTTGTCTTTCTGCATGTTGTCCGGACATTCCTCGTGCGATAGTGTTTAGAACAGCGGGTTTTTCCGCAGGGAACATAATGTGATCGCGTAATTTTTCCAATTCTTGTAATGAATATATTCCTGACGTGGCTAATGAAGTCGGGTTCGAGTAAGTCCACGTTTGCACTATTTGTGGTTGTAATTCATTAGGCGGTAGTGCGGAGGCTGCGCTAGGATTTATTTTATACCAATTTCCTTCTAATCGATACATGACTGGCACGTACGGGTTACAATCAATCTGCGTTCCTGTTTTTACTAGCAAATTCGTTTTCGGTGTCATAAAATAAGAGCTGTTTCCTTTCGAGACTGGTAATTGTTGATAACATTCTTTTGTTTCTCGTCGTCTTACAGGGGTAGGTATGCACTTTATCAGATGTATAACTTCTCCTGCGACCATTGCCATATAACCGGGTTTTTTCATGATTTGATATGCAAAATCCTCTGGTAATATCTTTGCGATTGTAAGCGCGTTTTCTAGTGTTTGTTTTTCAATCAGACATTCTTGCTTAATGACTTCTCTGTATAGTGATGTCATCTGATTGCGAATGTGTTTTTCTAAATATACGAATTTGCTATTAACATAAGAGAATATATCCAAATTACTTGTCATAATACCCGTTCTTCTTGTGAATACTTCGCCTTTTCGAGTCTCTAATATAAATAGCTTCGGGTGTTCTGTACGCATCAATACGTAGTTGCATATGGCGATGACACCTCGTTTTGCGAGTGCGAACGTAATTTCGTCTGAAGTTATTGCGTATACTTCTTGCCAATTTCTTGTCGTGTTATCGAATATCCTCTTTGCTTTTCCCTCGAATAACACGGAATAGCTGCTAAATTTGCAATGATCGGTGGGTATCGGAGCCCAGAACGTGTTTCCTCCCTCTATGTCGAGGCATCTTCCTTCGGATAATTTGCAATGCATTCTTGAATCTAGTATTATCTTATCTGCGCTTGGTTTAGTTACTGCTATATAATTTCGTAATGATATTTTTACGACGGCTTGTACAACTACATTGCTCCACGTACCCAGAGGGTCGGAGTATTCCACGCCTTTGCAGGTGCCGTCCATTCCTATTGTCCCAGCCAAGGTGACACTTCGCGTCACGGTGCTGTTAGGTTTAATTCCAGTTATAAAATCTTTGTGACCAAATGAAAAGGCTCCGTTCATGTGCATTTTCACGCATGCTTCTGAACTAAGTTCCATAATGTAGGAAGCTCTTCCGTTATGTACTAGTGATATGTGTGAATGCATACCGCAGTAGAATATTGTTCTGTCGACCTCTACCTTGCATTGAGTAACCGGTGTGCTGTCATACTCCGCGATTTGCAATAATTGTACATAAGTATTCTTTACCATCGGTTTTGCGGTGGGGAGTTTGCAATCATCAACGTTTAGTAGTGACAGGGTTGTAATGTTTGTGTTTGCCGATCCGCAATCGTAAGCGATCAATGCGTAGGCTTTGAGCATGTGCCCGAATAGAAGAATTACGAGCAGCATCTGCAAAATAGAGATATATATTACCTTTAAAATGTTCCATGAGCAAGTTTTATTCGATTCGGGTGTACGACTTTCTCTCGGTGTTTGATTATGAGAGTTATGTTTCCGTTATCTAGCACTTGCGTTATTTGATAAGGTCCGTCGTACTGGTCGTCGAATTTATTGCTTCTATGCTCGTTTAGAAGGTATACCCAATCGTTTTCTTTGAACTCTTTTACATTCTGTCGTCGATCATAGTATTCTTTCGATTTTTCCTTTGCTTTAATTAGGTTATCTCTTGCTATACTTCTCACAAAGTCTAAGTTTTTGCACAAGGTTTCTATGTATTCTGGATACGTGTTAGTCTTTGTTCTGGTGCTACTAGTAGGTAGTCGAGCTAGTTTTCCGTATACTAGTTCATAAGGGGTGTATCCCGTCCCTTCGTGCATACTCGTGTTGTAGGAGAACATACATAATTCTATTATTTCGTCCCAATCGGTCCGTTGATTTACGTAGTGCTTGAGGTATTCTAATAGTACGTGGTGGCTTCTCTCTAAAGAACCATTTGATTGTGGGTGAAAGGCAGTGGTACGTAATTGCTCGATTCCAAGTCTTTTAGTTAGCGTTCTCATAAATGTTCCGATAAAAGCGGCTCCTTGATCAGTCAGGATCGATCGTGGGACACCATATTGGCACATAAAGTGTTTAATAAAGGCGTCTGCGATCTCCTTTGAGGTTGCGGTTTGCATAGGCACTGCTACCGAAAATTTAGTTAAATTGTCCTGTATGGTCAGCAGATACTTATTCTCCTTTTTAGTTAGTGGTAAGGGGCCTACGATATCAAGTGAGATTTTGTCGAATGGTTCCAGCGGCGTGTCTGTAATATGCATGGGTTGCCGTGTCTTTTGCCGTGTCAGCTTTCTTTTCTGACAACTAGGACACTTCCTTACGTAGTCGGCGATGTCTTTCTTCATTCCTTCCCAGTAGTAGTGACTCTTTATTCTGGCATAAGTCTTAGTAGTTCCTTTATGGCCCGCCGTGATTGATCCGTGATTTTCGGAAAGGATGCGAGGTATGTCGCCCAATGGTGGTATCTGAATTTCGTTGGTACATATTTTTATGGCGTATCTTTGTGAATCGAATGCTTCTCTTAATTCGTGTAGGAGTTCCCAGTTATGCCCTATCCTTGTTCTTGAAGGGTATTTCTCTGTCAAGCGTGATATTTTCTTCTAATTCCACGAATAGTAAATTTGAAGACGTATACTTCACCTTTGCTAAGAAAGCTTAGTCCAAAAACACGCGATTTGTAAACGTAAGGACTTCAGGGGTTTTCAGTACACCCGAATAGTTATAAGTATTTATTCAGCTTGACAATTATAATAAAGATGAGTTACCGTCTTCGTAGTTGCGAAGTTCGCAGATTACAATGGTATTAAAACGTAAATATGTGGTTGACTAGTTTCACTCTGACCTCGACTGATCGACTGGCCGCAACGAAGTTAACACGTTCACTGATTCCGTAAGACTGAAGCTATGGAGCTCCGAGAGCTCCGGTTTATATACCCAGCGAGGGCTTACAATACATGGGAAAACCTAAGCTGAGTCATCGGCAGCTGTTGTATACAGAGATTAATGTTTCCTGTTCTAATAAGATAAGCGAGCGTTACAGAGCGTGCGCGGTCTGCAGCTGTTTGGAAGTTTATGTATCTGTTCTTATTAGTGTGGTTTTACAAAAAGGGTCCTCTTTGGAAAAGAGAGTGTGTAAACTTTACGACTTCCTTTTTAGAAAGGTTCGGTTGTCGCCTATTATAAGATTGCTTATCTTTACGACTTCTCGTTTAGGAGGTTTCGGTAAGTCTACATTATGGCTTAGATCGAGTTACATAGGAGTTCCTTATTTTTACGACTTCCTCTTAGAGAGCGTGACTAGGTTTAGTTTATATTTTTCTAGTTATGCGCTCTAAGGGTGCGGTTCGACGGTTACAAAAATAGTGCAAATATTTACACGTGGTAAGGTTACATGTTGAATAGGTGCACACGTTTTCTAGAGGTTACTGGTTGTATCTCATATGTTACTAAGTTTTAAATATTATTTTAATGCAAATATATATATAAAAAAGGTTAGTTTACGTATTATGCACGTATTCAATTTATAATTATCCTAGTTATTATAAAGAATTAGGAAAGATACGTTTACTACAGGTTGTATATGATATATATATATATATATAACTAACTTAATAAAGTCTTATTCGGATGTGTAAATAATAATAGAAAAGGTGAAATCACTGACACCATTAAAACGCCACCGCCATTGAACGCACTAACACTTTTTACGTGTCTTTACGTGTGCGTAGGTTGTATGCTTTCTTGGGAGCGTCTTCCTCCGTCGAGCTGCTGCAAAATGGCCAGCACCCTGGCTCCGGGCTGCTTTCGGGTACTTCCAATACCTGGCAGCGGGATGGCTGCGGTGGTCCAAAAGGTTCATGGATCCTCGCTATCGGAGGTCGGTTTGAACGCAGGATGTCAGCTACATAATACGGGGTAGGTCGTCTCAGGACCGGTTCATCGTATATATGCTCCTCGTCATCTCTCTTTCTCTTCGGTGAGACTTTTGTTCCGGTAGATGAAGATGGACCTTCGTGTCGATTCGCCGTGACGTCACGGTCCATTGCTGTCATGGAGAGGACTCTGCGTTCGGCGACGATCAGTGCCTTGGCCTCTGCGAGGGTTATTACTCCCGGTGCAGGCGGAATGGGGCGTTCCAGAGGTTCACCGATGTCCACAGGTAAGCTCGTGTGTCTTCTTATGCCGTACCCCTGTTGGCCTCCTTCCGTAGTGGCACGGTACTGGGATGGTCCAGCGTCATTACGTCTTATTTCTAACTCGGAGGTGCGCATCAATAGATCATCGTATATTACGCGATGCTCCTCCCGTTCTTCTTCGATGTCGAGACACTCTGCTGTGATTGACCATGCGTCTTCAGGTGTCTTGTTGAGTTTAAAATATCCGCAAGGGCATGACCAGGCGGCTGTAGAGGTAGGGACGTCACTAGAGGTAGGGACGTCACACCCCCCCTGTTGACAAGGTTCGAGGTCCTCCTCGAACGTATTAGGTGTGGTCTCGTTTGTCGATGGTGGCGTGTCGGAAGGGTAGACTTCCTCGTCGCACATAAGTTGTTCATCCTCCCATGCTTCTTCATTGGAGAGTGCTTCTTCGATTGTTTCCATATCTGGTGAATACGCTTCTCGCGTAGCGAATCGCTGTACTTCGTGAGAATACATATCGCTGCCTCCTTCGGCATCTACTTCGTTATGACTTTCTGTCGGGTTGGTTGGTACCGGAATCGTCGTTACGTATGTTGGTTGCACATAATATTGTTGTGGTGCCATCGGCACGTACTGGTAGAAATCTGTGTTGCTATCTTGCCATTGCAGCGCGTTGCAAGCGTTGACCATCGCTGCGATTCTGTCAGCGTTATTTTTTATCCATTCACCGGTGAAAGCCATGGTAATTTTATAAGTTGATTTAAAAACACACGTGAAAAAGTAACGATATAGTTCTGAAACGAACAAGTCTCGAGTTGAAGTTCTGGAAGGAACTTCTAGAGCGAGTTTCTTCTGTTGGTCTTCCTTGAGAAGTTTTCGGAGAGTTCAGGTGATCTGATTCCTTCGTGAATTCGTAGAATTGGTAGTACTCCTTAAGTAAGTAAGTCGCTTCCTTCTGCTAAGGTGATCCTTGAGACTTAGCTTCGTCGCACAGGTATGACTTAGGCGGTCGTCCAGGAGAGAGTGATCTTCCGTTGCCTGGACCGCTCCTTTTAAGTGCGCGCGGCGGACCTCAACGGTCCCTTTGGTAAAGTGGTGGGGGTAAGCGTCGCTTCCCGGTGGTCCTTTCTCGATTTTTTTTTCGTTTAAAATCTTAGTTTTAATTATATTAGAATTAACAAAGAATTACGTTCAGGTGATATTTTGGTTTCTGTTTTTTTTTTTTTTTTTTTTTTCTTTTTTCTAATGTTTAAAATCTGTTTCGTTGTCTTCATCATTCGTTCCCCTTTTCTTTTCTTTATTTCTTTTTAATGTTTAAAATTTGTCTTGGTCTTCCTTTAAATGTTTAACGTTTGTGTTGACTTGTATTTGTTTATTATTATTTTATTTCCTTTCGGAGTTTAAAATTTGTCTTAGTATTTCCTTAAATGTTTAACATTTTGTGTTGACTTGTATTTGTTTATTATTATTTTCTTTCTTGTCGGAGTTTTAAAATTTGTCTTGGTATTTCTTTAAATGTTTAACATTTTGTGTTGACTTGTATTTGTTTATTATTATTTTCTTTCTTTTCGGAGTTTTAAAATTTGTCTTGGTATTTCTTTAAATGTTTAACATTTTGTATTGACTTGTATTTTGTTTATTATTATTTTATTTCCTTTCGGAGTTTAAAATTTATCTTGGTATTTCTTTAAATGTTTAACATTTTGTATTGACTTGTATTTTGTTTATTATTATTTTATTTTCTTTTCGGAGTTTAAAAATTTATCTTGGTATTTCTTTAAATGTTCAAATCATAAGAATTTGTTCCTCCTTTGTTATTTCGTAAAGGCAAATGAAGTAACGGTGAACACTTTAATCAAATCGTTAAACTCAAATTACTCCCGATCATAAAAACCTTTAGTCACTTGAAAATAAGCAGTGTCCAGTGCTCGCATCTGCGAGCAGATGTTGGATTCCGTTAATTTTCGGGAAAAAGGTACAAGTCTAATCAGTCTTAAAAAGACAATCAGAAAATTCCTACGTCGAACTCGTAGAAGCAATAATTTTTATGTTCGTCGTCGAAGTCTTCACGTTCACGTTCTAGACAAGGACTTCGATGACCCTTTAGAAAAATACGATACAATGGAGACCCTCCTTTTTATTCTCTGAGAGTCGAACGTTTTAAATGCGAGTACTCGAACGGTGCCATAAACCTCTCGCGTCAAGACGCTAACCAGGCCATATCATAAAATCTCAGAAAAACCGTTGACCGCCGTGATCGTCACGAGAAGGTGTTCGCCAACGGTACATGCCGCCTCCCTTAAGCGTTATATCCACTGGGGTGGAGCGGCCTCGCTTTAGGAAAATTCCGTGTCACCCCCATCAAATTCCTTGGTAGAGAGGGAAAAATTAGCTTTCTTCGGAGGAAGCGTTCTCCGAAGATTCAGTGGACAACAAACCGTCGTGAACATACACTCCTTATCAAAAAGCATCACTTAGACTTAACGTGCAGTTAATTTTGTCGCGAAGAGTTCGGTGAGCGTGCTGCGAAGTCAACGTATAAGTTTCGGTCAATCCGACGAACGGCAATCAAGTTCGACGCTTGATCCAAGATAAGTAATGTTGCAACATCCTTCTTAACTTTCTCTTCTGTATCCTTTTAGTTTTTATCCCTAGGTTTCCCTTTGTTTCTTTTGGAATTTATGTTTAGATTTTCTCCTCTGTACCCTTTTTAGATTCTATCTTTAGATTTCTTTTGCTTCTTTTGGAATTTATGTTTCCTTTTAGATTTTTGACTTCTTAATTCTTGTATCCTTTTAAGATCTTCTCTTTGGGTCTTCTACTCTCGTTTCCTACTCTCGTACCCTTTTAAGATCTTATCTTTTGGGTCTTCTACTCTCGTACCCTTTTATTTATTTTTTTTTTTTTTAGATTTTATCTTTCCTTGATTTTTTTCTTGTTCGCTTCGGAAAGTTTCTTCTTCCTTCCAACTTTCCTTTTTGCCTTATACCTCTTGGATCCTTTTTTTTTCTTTCTTTGAAATTCCTGAGCAAGGGTCCTGGTTTTTATGATCTTTAGGTAAGGGACACCTTGCTTAGTCCACTCGACCTCGTGGCAGGTAATTGGTTGGAGTGGGGTTTACCTGTCGAAGGACGCGACCTAAGGTGTACTTGTTAGTCTTCTCACGGTGCGCGTCGCTTCCTGGTAGTCGTTCCACGTTGCTTATTTTACCGTGGTAGAGTGTACTTGCCCATGATGTGGCATCACGTGTACGGTGACTTTTTCGCGTGTTGTTTCGTTCTTCGTTTCCTTTAGAGATTCCTTCTTTTCATCCACCTTATTATCTTCTTTAATGTTAGTTTCTTCGTATGACGGGTTCTTTGAATGTGCGGAATCTTTTCTTCTTGATGCGTGTAGATGCGATAAGATATTAGCTACTGAGTCTCCTATTGCTCCTAGCAGGTGAACACTCCATTCATAAATTCGGTGTAACGCGTATCCTTGAAGTGCAGTATTTAATATGAGTTTGACAGTGCGTAATATTATCCATAGGCCCAGAATTCCAGCGCTGACGGTACCGAAACCCGTGAACCATCCCCAAAGATGATCCCATGCGCTGCTGGTGATCTCGTGGAGTGCGTCTTCATCGAGTAAGTTTAAAAACGATAACCCTTGTCTTTCTGCATGTTGTCCGGACATTCCTCGTGCGATAGTGTTTAGAACAGCGGGTTTTTCCGCAGGGAACATAATGTGATCGCGTAATTTTTCCAATTCTTGTAATGAATATATTCCTGACGTGGCTAATGAAGTCGGGTTCGAGTAAGTCCACGTTTGCGCTGTTTGTGGTTGTAATTCATTAGGCGGTAGTGCGGAGGCTGCGCTAGGATTTATTTTATACCAATTTCCTTCTAATCGATACATGACTGGCACGTACGGGTTACAATCAATCTGCGTTCCTGTTTTTACTAGCAAATTCGTTTTCGGTGTCATAAAATAAGAGCTGTTTCCTTTCGAGACTAGTAATTGTTGATAACATTCTTTTGTTTCTCGTCGTCTTACAGGGGTAGGTATACACTTTATCAGATGTATAACTTCTCCTGCGACCATTGCCATATAACCGGGTTTTTTCATGATTTGATATGCAAAATCCTCTGGTAATATCTTTGCGATTGTAAGCGCGTTTTCTAGTGTTTGTTTTTCAATCAGACATTCTTGCTTAATGACTTCTCTGTATAGTGATGTCATCTGATTGCGAATGTGTTTTTCTAAATATACGAATTTGCTATTAACATAAGAGAATATATCCAAATTACTTGTCATAATACCCGTTCTTCTTGTGAATACTTCGCCTTTTCGAGTCTCTAATATAAATAGCTTCGGGTGTTCTGTACGCATCAATACGTAGTTGCATATGGTGATGACACCTCGTTTTGCGAGTGCGAACGTAATTTCGTCTGAAGTTATTGCGTATACTTCTTGCCAATTTCTTGTCGTGTTATCGAATATCCTCTTTGCTTTTCCCTCGAATAACACGGAATAGCTGCTAAATTTGCAATGATCGGTGGGTATCGGAGCCCAGAACGTGTTTCCTCCCTCTATGTCGAGGCATCTTCCTTCGGATAATTTGCAATGCATTCTTGAATCTAGTATTATCTTATCTGCGCTTGGTTTAGTTACTGCTATATAATTTCGTAATGATATTTTTACGACGGCTTGTACAACTACATTGCTCCACGTACCCAGAGGGTCGGAGTATTCCACGCCTTTGCAGGTGCCGTCCATTCCTATTGTCCCAGCCAAGGTGAAACTTCGCGTCACGGTGTTGTTAGGTTTAATTCCAGTTATAAAATCTTTGTGACCAAATGAAAAGGCTCCGTTCATGTGCATTTTCACGCATGCTTCTGAACTAAGTTCCATAATGTAGGAAGCTCTTCCGTTATGTACTAGTGATATGTGTGAATGCATACCGCAGTAGAATATTGTTCTGTCGACCTCTACCTTGCATTGAGTAACCGGTGTGCTGTCATACTCCGCGATTTGCAATAATTGTACATAAGTATTCTTTACCATCGGTTTTGCGGTGGGGAGTTTGCAATCATCAACGTTTAGTAGTGACAGGGTTGTAATGTTTGTGTTTGCCGATCCGCAATCGTAAGCGATCAATGCGTAGGCGTTGAGCATGTGCCCGATTAGAAGAATTACGAGCAGCATCTGCGAAATAGAGATATATATTACCTTTAAAATTGTCCATGAGCAAGTTTTATTCGATTCGGGTGTACGACTTTCTCTCCGTGTTTGATTATGAGAGTTATGTTTCCGTTATCTAGCACTTGCGTTATTTGATAAGGTCCGTCGTACTGGTCGTCGAATTTATTGCTTCTATGCTCGTTTAGAAGGTATACCCAATCGTTTTCTTTGAACTCTTTTACATTCTGTCGTCGATCATAGTATTCTTTCGATTTTTCCTTTGCTTTAATTAGGTTATCTCTTGCTATACTTCTCACAAAGTCTAAGTTTTTGCACAAGGTTTCTATGTATTCTGGATACGTGTTAGTCTTTGTTCTGGTGCTACTAGTAGGTAGTCGAGCTAGTTTTCCGTATACTAGTTCATAAGGGGTGTATCCCGTCCCTTCGTGCATACTCGTGTTGTAGGAGAACATACATAATTCTATTATTTCGTCCCAATCGGTCCGTTGATTTACGTAGTGCTTGAGGTATTCTAATAGTACGTGGTGGCTTCTCTCTAAAGAACCATTTGATTGTGGGTGAAAGGCAGTGGTACGTAATTGCTCGATTCCAAGTCTTTTAGTTAGCGTTCTCATAAATGTTCCGATGAAAGCGGCTCCTTGATCAGTCAGGATCGATCGTGGGACACCATATTGGCACATAAAGTGTTTAATAAAGGCGTCTGCGATCTCCTTTGAGGTTGCGGTTTGCATAGGCACTGCTACCGAAAATTTAGTTAAATTGTCCTGTATGGTCAGCAGATACTTATTCTCCTTTTTAGTTAGTGGTAAGGGGCCTACGATATCAAGTGAGATTTTGTCGAATGGTTCCAGCGGCGTGTCTGTAATATGCATGGGTTGCCGTGTCTTTTGCCGTGTCAGCTTTCTTTTCTGACAACTAGGACACTTCCTTACGTAGTCGGCGATGTCTTTCTTCATTCCTTCCCAATAGTTGTGACTCTTTATTCTGGCGTAAGTCTTAGTAGTTCCTTTATGGCCCGCCGTGATTGATCCGTGATTTTCGGAAAGGATGCGAGGTATGTCGCCCAATGGTGGTATCTGAATTTCGTTGGTACATATTTTTATGGCGTATCTCTGTGAATCGAATGCTTCTCTTAATTCGTGTAGGAGTATATCCCAGGGAATCGTTAAAACTCCCCTCGGCGTTTCGGCGATAGCAATTTCGTGTTCATTTCGTCGGTGTGTTAGTTCAGCGGCGATAGATAAGGCTTCTTTCAGTTTGTTGAATGAGTCGACCACAAGGAAATAAAGAGTTCTTTTCTTTTGCTTGGCTATTATTACTTCTCCAGATTCTGTGTCATCCTGGGGAATAGGTATGCCTATAGTTGTGAGGAATTTGCTCCCTTCGTCTATGGGCTCGTGTTGCGTGTTTATAAAACATATAATAGCTCCTTTTTCCATGAGTAAATTATTCCTGCTGGTTTCAAAGGTATTGATATTTTCACGGGTTCTGATTTCTTCCAACGGTATGGGCGATGCTGCCGCGTTACAAGGTAAAAAGAGTGGCTCGTCGGACGAGTATGATTCATTCTCGTCATCTTCCGACCCGATGTCTTCAATTTCTGGTGTACTTAATGGAGAAGGTGATGATTGTTGCATTTCCAAGACTGGTTCCTCAAACCTGTCTTCTTCAAAAGGTGGTGCATGTATTTCTGCTTCCACTATGATTCCTGTAGGTTCGCGTGTTTCCGGTACTTCTTCCTCCTCGTCTTCTTCGTCAGAGGTGGTCGTAAAAAATTGTATTTTGGCCTCAGGTGGATTTCGTGATAGAGCGTCAGCGTTTGCATTTGCCCGACCTTGTTTATAAACAATATCATACTCATATTCTTCGAGCTTAAATCTCCACCGTAATAATCTTGATGTAGGATCTTTTACTCGGTGTAACCATACGAGTGGCTTATGGTCGGTTACAAGTGTAAAGCGTCTACCGTATATATATGGTCTGAAGTGATTAACTGTATAAACGATGGCCAATAGCTCCTTTTCGATGGTCGAGTAATTTAGTTCGGCCCCGTTTAATAGCCGGGATGCATATGAGATCGGTAAGTCTTGCCCTATTTTTCCTTGGCTCAGGACTCCTCCGATTGCGTAACCTGACGCATCTGTTGTTATGATAAATGGTTTTTTGAAGTTTGGGTATTGTAGTATGGGTTCTTGGCATAGGGCTTCCTTTAGAAATTCAAAAGCGCGTATTTGCTCGGTTCCCCAAAGGTAAGGTGCTTTGTCTTTTAACAGCCCTGTTAGAGGTTTAGAAATCTTGGCATAATCTTCGATGAATCGTCGATAATAACCCGTTAGTCCCAAGAATTGTCTTATATTCTTCGCGTTCTTGGGGGTAGGAAACTTCCTTACGGCTTCGGTCTTCTTAGGATCTGGTAAAACTCCATCCTCCGTAATAATGTGACCCAGATAAGCGACCTCTTTCCTGAGAAATTCGCACTTTTCGGGTTGTAGTTGTAAATTGGCAGATCTTAGTCGGTGAGCTAATTTGATAAACTTTATTTGGTGCTCTTCGATGGATCTCGCGTATAGTACGATGTCGTCTATGTATACGAACATCTCACTGCCTTGTAATCCTGATAGAGTGTTATTCATTAGACGCTGGAAGGTGGATGGTGCATTTTTTAAACCGAATGGCATACGGTTGAATTCAAAATGTCCGTCGGGGGTAGAAAAAGCGGTCTTAAATTTGTCTTGTTCCGCCATCGGTATCTGGTGGAACCCTGATGCAAGATCAAATACCGAGAAGTATTTTGCTCCTCCAAGTTGGTCTAAAATGTCATTTATATTTGGCAACGGGTATGCGTCTCCAACAGTCTTTTCGTTTAATTCTCGGAAATCAATGACAAGCCTCCATCTTTTATTCCCTTCGGCATCCGCCTTTTTCGGGACAATCCAAATAGGTGAATTATATGGAGATTCGGATTCCTGAATTATTCCTTTCGAGAGCATGTCTGAGGTTTGTTTATGTATTTCCTCCTTGTGTATAGGGGGAAATCGATATTGTTTCGTGTTGATGGGAAGGTCGTTCGTAGTAACAATCTTGTGACTTGCTTTGGTCGTAGCTCTCAATTGTTCTCCAGGTAGATGAAAGCAATCAGCGTATCGGCAAATAAGATCCTCTATATGCCTCTTTTCTTCATCGTTTAAGTGCGATAACCGCAACAAACTTAATAACTCCCTTTCTCTTGCAGGTGTTGTAAGTCTGCCTGGATCCTCCTTAGTGTTATCTTCATTGGACATGGCAAGTATCTTTTTATTTTCCTCTGCCTTTCTGTATAACTCTATCTTTCCTTCCTCAGATAGTTTAAATAAAGCCTTACTCTCGACTGGTATAGTATATTCTATCGTTGATTCCTCGTAGGAATGTGTGTTGCCATCGTAGGACATAGTAGTGCTAGCATGGTACAAGTAGTTATTTTCGTCGTTAAGAGAGACGGTGTAAGACGTCGTGTAACTTTTAGTATCCTTTTTGGGAGACTTCGTTATTTCCTCCAGTTGTGCGGCCTCGGTCGCGAGTTTGTTACCGGAGTACAAAACGATTCTTTTTTCCTCCTTATGTATTTGTTCTTTTCTGCCCGAACAGTCAGAGTCCATTATGTCTAAAGCTCCGTTTTCATGTCTAACCTCGGTCGGACTTGTTGCAGGTGCTTCCGTTATATTGGTCTCGATGACATTCTTTCGGTTAAGATTCTTCAACTCTTTGGGAGACTTCGTTATTTCCTCTGGTTGTGCGGCCTCGGTCGCGAGTTTGTTACCGGAGTACAAAACGATTCTCTTTTCCTCTTTATGTATTTGTTCGTTTCTATCCGAACAGTCAGAGTCCATTATGTCTAAAGCTCCGTTTTCATGTCTAACCTCGGTCGGACTTGTTGCAGGTGCTTCCGTTATATTGGTCTCGATGACATTCTTTCGGTTAGGATTCTTATATTTCTTAGCTCGTTTCTTCTTCTTCTTTGGCATTGAACATGATTCTTCTTTGTAGTAATTATCGTTGATTTTTTCAGCTTCACTTCCTTCATTGCTCGTTGGCGGCTGGCCCGTGGATTTTTCCGGTTCTTCGTCAAGTGCCTCTTGCAGCTTAATCTTTGGGAAGCGGATGGCGACTCCTTTCTCGGCGGTATTATACGCGTATAGGTAAGTTTTACCATTTTGATTAGTTACGAGCGCATCTCCAATGAATACCTCCGGTCGCGTTTCTACTCTATCTATATAGCCTTCCATTGGCGAGTCGTTAGTTAATTGGACACATATTTGTGTCTTGGAACGGGGTGGAAGTCTCGCGAAATTTTCCGTAAAGAACGGCACTTCTTTGTTTTTCAATTGTAGTTTCTGCTCCTTGTAATCGATTCGTGCTCCCGTTGTTATAAAATATGGCGTGCCCAAAATACCGTCCTGCTCAATGGGAAAATCATTTTCCACAACTTGAAATGGTATCGTTTCATTAAAGACGCAAGCGTATACACACCCCAGTGTTTTTAAATTTGTACCGGTGATTCCCGTGATTTGATAAGTTTCCTCTTTATAAATATAAGATTCGTCGATTACCATTCTTCTTTTAACTACATTTAATTCTGCTCCGGTATCAAGCATGAATAGAACCATGTTTCCGTCTGAATGCACGTGCAAAATCGAAGGAGTGTTATGGGAAGGCGTTTTGCATAGATTTACTCGCTTAGGCTCGTTTCGAATTTCATGACGCGTATGGTTCGGGAGGGTTCCCCCTGAGACGCGCCAGTTTTCAGAGGGGTAGCGCCGTTTCCCGACTGCGACTCATTATACCTCTTCTTCCGGCACTCATCGATCGTATGGCCGAGATTACGGCAATAATCGCATACCTTTGTTACGTCCTAGGCGCTGCCTGTGGACGGAGGAAAAGGATGCTCGGAAAAAGCTATGGTAGACGTAGCTCGAGCGTTTTAGGCGAAGAATTTAAAAGAAAGGTAAGTGAATAATTAATATAAATGATTTGAATTTAAACTAATTTTATTTTCTTTTACAGGTACTAATGACCAGGAAATTGCAGAAGGCTAATAAGAAGAGGACTCGAATTTATAAAGGTAAGAAATTGACTTATTAAAGAATTTTATATTAATTTTAACTTTTATTTCAGATCTACGAAGGAATCAACGAAGAAGAAAGAAGAATGTGAGGAATGCGACTACGTGAGGAACGAAGACTCGAAAGGTAAGTATGCGAAGAAAAAAAGGTAAACAAGGCTTTGTCCCGGACGGTCTTTTCGATAGCGTAAGGAAATTTATTTGCTTCTATTTACGTTATTACGCGAGATTCTATGTTACAAAGGAAAAGATATAAACCAGAGAAAAGGTAAGTATTTAGGTATCTGAATATTTCAAATAGTTGATTCGATTTTAATTTATAATGTATTAACTTCACAGGAAAAATTTAATGAGAGGCCAATAACTAAATGGAAAAATAGCGAGTATGGGTAAGTATTAGTATATTAAATGGTAGGATTTTATGCATTGTGGGTAAATTAGTATGTTAAATTTTCAGGTTAATTAGTTAAATACAGAAGATTAGTTAACAATTACTAAAGAGAGGGGATAGGAGGAAGAAGAAGAAAATTTGTTGCGTTGGGAAAACATCCAACTCGCATTTTGCAAATGTCGGCGTGTTCTCTGACGCTTTTTACTGTGTCCACGAATGGCAATTTGAATAGAGGATTATATAGAAGGAAAGAGAAATATGTATTACAGGTAGGTTTTAACAAAACGAATATCTTTTAATAGGTTTAACAAAATATAGGATATTTCTACAACGATGATTGTTGGAATGAATGTATATAAAGGAAAACGAAGGTGCTTATCACAGACATTGCTTAATAATTAAATCTGATAAAATTATCAAAATATAAGTACAACCGAGAATAAACTTTAAATTCATATTCAATTTATCGACATGGATAACTAGACGAAATAATACTGAGCTTGGTTTTATAAATTAACTTAACTGTTGATTTTAGTAAATCTTTGGAATCCATAACCAAATTATATAACATTTCTTTTCTTATTACAGGAAGAAAACGATAAAAATAAAATAATAATTCCTTCAAGGAGACGTGGTAGTAAGAGCAGTAGACGATGGACTAGGAGGATTCTCGTCAGCAGAATCTGAGTCTGATGCTGGGATTGGATGATTCAATGATTCAGGATCGAATTCCTTTGGAATTTTAAATGCTCTCTGGAGTCTTTGTAATTGTATTTTACGTCCCGCTCTATGTTTAGTTCGGCGTCGCCGTTTAATAGGAGTGTGTGAAGGCACTAATTTAAAGAAAGAGAAAAATGGAAATTACAATGATTATTCAAATGAATAAGGAAAGGTAAAATATAAATTCTTAAAGGATTCAACTAGGAATAAGAGAAATATGGAGAAATATAAGATTCTAATTTTAACAGAAATTACGCGTGAATTTACGTTATAAGAGTTGAAACTAATCGCGAGAATCTAATACTGAGACGGACAAGTCCAAGACACCATTGCTCGATGTCAAGGAGTATGTCACCATGCGCGAATGCTGGTCAAGCCTGCACCCGGTTATGGCACCTACTTTTGGGGATCCTATGGGCTTACTTACTGACTGCAAGGTCGAACCGCGCCAGTAGCCGAGGGTGATGAATGATTGATCGGCAGACGGATCCGAGAGTGCAATAGGGACGCAGATCCAGTCCGCGCCACCTTTCTCTTACCCGTCTTCTACTCTCAATCAGCTTCTGATAATGGCTAACGTGCCTCTACTTAGGTATAATATCTTCGAGTTCTACTCGCGAGAATCGGGCGCCACGTAGCGGTGAGGAGCTGTACTACCGTAAGGACACGTGTACATTAGTAAGTTTGCAAAATGTCTCATAAATATAATTAATTTTAAATGAACGTTAATTTAATTTATATATTTCTTTCAGGAATTTTATGATCAACTGTTATTTATAACGAAAATGGTGAGTATACTTTGTTATTACGTGTTATTTATTTATATGTGTATCTTATTAATTTATATGTTTTATTTTCAGAACTCCTAGATGAAATACTACTCGTCTAATGAAGAATTAACTTAATAACTCGAATTAACCAGATTTAAGTCTTTACATAATAAAGAAATTAGAAATAATTAATTAATCGTTTTATCTTGTTTTAACTAAAATTAATAATAGATAACTGAACAAAACCATAGAATATCTCTTTTTTTTACTAAGTTTAATTGATTAAAAATGTAATGTAACTAACTAGTTTAAACATATTGTTAATACTTAAGATTATGTGTCTATCATTTTCTGCGATATATGTACATACTTGTGTGTACACTCTCATGCTTGTGAATAATATACAGGATTTATAACGTATTTTAACGTATCTTTTATTTTATTTCCTTAATGTATTTTTTTGTTTTGGACGATCACGAATAGTTATTTTTGTGTATTTTATTATTTTATATATATTTTTGGATTTTCTTTGGTTTTCTTAGTTATTAACATATGGTAATTCTTAACCTAGATAATGTAGAACGATCCTTACTTATCGATCTATGAATTGAACAAAAATCAATTTCTTTTTGGTTAAATGCTATAATAAGTGTAATAATAATCAAATATAGACGTAAATAATCATAATTTTAGTAAATATTAAGTCAAAATAAACGTTATAATCTAATTTGCAACATCGTAGCAAATTTACAGAAAAATAAAATTATATCGAGATATATCGAACCGCGACTGTACTCCGACGGTCGGTAAAACAGTGTCGAACGTAAACTTTATATTCTTACTTTTAACCTTAATTATTCGGGTTTTTACCGAACTATTATTACATGAGATCGATAATAGCCTTTATTAAAAATATATTGTACTTGTGATTGTACAAAAATCACGAATTAATGCTTTACTTCACGAATATAGGGTATAAGAGGTTACATCGCATCTATGCGGAAACGGTAGGTATATTTTCCTTTATTTTGATCGTAGATTTATTTCTAATGTTAGATTTTTCCTTTACAGGTTTCTGAACGCGTATAACAAGGTAAGTAGCCAATTTCCCTATTTTCGTAAGGTATTTATTAATCGTTATACGTTTTATTGTTTGAATCTTGTTTATTTTAATTTAATGATAGCTTTACTATCTTTTGCTTGACGATACAGTCGTCCAAGCTATAACACCACTGGTGTATTACGTTAAACTCGCTACTGCCAACAAGAGCTTGAGCAAGGAGAATTTATGCTTTAAATTTAATGCTTCTAAGTTAATCAAAGTTAAGAAAGAAAAAAACATGACTCTGGAAGACAGGATACCATTATACTATAAAATATAGATGTACTCAGGACATCACACCTTGGGATCTTTAGGAGGGGGTCTTCCGTTCTTTGCCCAACATCGTTCTGCGGTGTGTCCTTGCTTTTGGCAATAAGTGCAAGAGAAGCTTCCGATTCGATTGTCATCTCGTGATTGAGATGGTCCCGGTGCAGGTTGCGTAGAGTCAGGTTGCCTTACTCCAGATGTAAATCGAGACCAGGTGGTGTTGCTCCTTTCCATTGGCCGTGCCCGTTGATGTAGCTCTTCATAACGTCGGTTTTCGTCTTCCGCTTCAATTGCGGCATGTATGGCGTCGTGCAGCCTGATAAACTTTGATGGGTTGATCTTAATTCCGCGTTTGAGTCCTCGAGAAAAACACTTGATGGCTTCTGCCTCTGTATCTTGCTTAAACAATGGGTCTTGTCTTGCGTGAGTCTTAGAATGCGTTTCGAACAGCAGTTGTAATAATTTGGCGACACGAGCGCCGTAGGTGATCACATTTTCTGTATGATTTTGTACGATGTTGCTTAGCTGTGAGTACAGTGTTGAGAGTGATAATCGTGGTGAAAATAAATTCTCTAAGAACTCCAATAATTCCTCTACCGTTTGGAAGAGTCGGTTTTCGATGTAATCCTTCGCCGGACCCTGTAGCCTGTTTCTGATAAGTTTTACGAGATTTATTTCACATCGAGCAGGAATC